>JACEIK010003973.1:33455-60334 GCA_018107945.1 Datura stramonium
CAATGAGTCATAGTGAGCACCCGTTAAGTGTATTGTCCCATACTTCCTCTTCTTTCAGCCATCCCTGACCACGGGTGATCTAACAGCTTGTGGGGTTGACCACAACTCGTGGTCATCCTGACGGGTCACAGGATGACTTTTTTTGTGACCTGGGGAAAAAATCTTATTTTCTCCACTTTAACTTCCGGGTATGATCTTAGGGCTTTCATGGTATAACACTTCGGCATAGACCAACTTCCAAACACTCGGCCCGTCTTTATTCCTCCTTACAGAATGGCTCATGTTGAGTTTAAGGAGCTGAAGGAACAACTAAAAGACCTTCTAGATAAGGGTTTCATCAGGCCCAGCATCTCTCCATGGGGTGCTCCTGTGTTATTCGTGTGGAAGAAAGATGGTAATCTCAAAATGTGTATTGATGTGATGTGAGTTTACAACACTTTCAATGCTCAAAATTAAGAAAATAGCATGAACTTATATATGTTTATATGGATATAAGACACTTTTTCTTTGGTTATAGGAAAAATAGGTATTGGAGCAAGAATGTGCAAAAGATAGTATGAAAGTGAAGAAAATAGGCTTAAGTTACAAGTCTCAGTACGAGCCGTAGGTTGATGCTATGAGCCGTACTGAAGATCGTGATAAGATTTAAAGGGCTAAGTTATGAAGAGTGCGTCTTACAACTCTAAATACGAGTCGTAAAATGCTTGTACAAGCCATAGTGTTGAGTCATAAAAAGATTTAGAAGATTTGCACAAGAGGCTGACTCCTGATACGGATAGAAAGTACGAGTCGTTGCATCAAGGTACGAGTCGTACCATCGCACTTGTGAAGAACTTTAGAAAAATTGAGAATTCTCAGAGTCAGACCATGGAAGCACAGTACGACTCATAGGAAGTATGTAAGAGTCGTACCAAGGTCCAACATTTAGCCAAATTTTAGCCTGCCAATAACATACGAGAAACAGGTATGACCTATACAAACCTGCTACGGGTCGTAGGATCGATCGTCACACAGGCGACATCGGTCATGGAAATTCACCCTGTTAGCCTAGGAAAAGGATTTTTATGTTTGTATAAATACATTTTATGTTTTATTTCATTAGACAATATTAGAAAATATTAGAGGACGTCAGAAGTAGTTAGACTACATTGAGACGAGATAGAATGGAGTTGATTGGCTTATGATAAACCTTTCCTTGATTTTCTCTTGATCTTCATACTTTGTTCTTGAGGATTTTGCTTATTTATTTAAAGAAGTTTTTCTCTCATCCATAATTTTAAGTATTGATTCATGTATTTAATTACGAATGCAAATCACAATCTTGCAACTATGAGAGGCTAAAACCTCCATAGCTAGGGTTGTGGGAACCATGGTGGATTAAAAACCTACGGTTACATAAAAGTGATTCAAAACCAATGCAAAATACTTGTATTGTATTCTCTTCATGCTTAAACGTTTCATAACAGTGCACAACGTTAGGACTTGCCTGAATTCTTTACTTGCTTGATCCTAGAGAGGTAGAGATTAGGAAAAGAGAATTACAACAAAGCCTTAATCTTGATGATCATTGTATTAACTTGAGCTGTGGTCGCAGGATAGTTAAATTTGGGACATATTGATAACAGTTAGTTTTCAATCACTCATGAGACCTGACCCAGTGATTGAGTATAGTCATCTAATAGGGACGAACCAGTCGTTTAGATGAACCCTAGTTATCAATTCTACAAGTAAGCATTGGTGATGATTATGTATGTATACCCGAAGCAGTTATGAACCCATGGGTAACACAAAATCCTAGTTATATTTCATTCTTTATTTCAACTAAGCTATGAGTCGGTAGACAATGTACATCAATGTAGTGCCATAGCTACACGGGTCCTGGCTCAAAAGAAGGAAGACCCAGGTGCTTTCACTATACCTTGCACCATTGGCAATGTCGAGTTCGCAAGGGCACTTTGTGATATGGGAGCAAGAATCAACCTGATGCTCTTGGCATTATTCAAGAAATTGGGCTTAGGAGCCTCCACACCGGCCACTATGCGGCTACTGATGGCCGACAAGACTATGAAGAAGTCAGTAGGGATCCTGTTTGATGTACTAGTTAAGGTGGACAAATTCATATTCCCAGCAGACTTCATGATTCTGGATTGCGAGGTTGATTATGAGGTCCCCATCATTCTGGGGCGATCATTCCTTGTGACTGGGAGGGCCAGTAGATGTGGAGGCTGGCCAGCTGAAGTTTAGACTAAACAAGGAAGAGGTCACTTTCAACATCTATCGGATAATGCAGCAACCTAGGGAATACAGTGTAATCTCAGCATTAGAGGATAAATCTGAGTCACTTAACGAATTCTGAGTAGTCAAGAGACTTGTGTCATGCTGCGACGTTAAATCAGGCACTTCTTGGGAGGCAACCCAAGTGGTGGCTTGGTGAAGTCTAAGTAATCGGGCCACCTGCATTGTGTAGCGATGTTAAATCAAGCGCTTCTTGGGAGGCAACCCAAGTGGTTGAACTAAAGTGTATTCAATGTGCAGGGAAAATAAAAACTAGAGGCAGAATGATTGTTGAAAAAATAGTTGCTACGACTCTCAATACGGCTCGTGACAGCATTGTACGAGTCGTAGCAGGAGGTGTGGAGAGGTTCAGAGATGTATTTCAAAGCAAATACCTATGAGTCATCATACATTTTACGAGTCGTAGGATGTACTCATAGGTCCTCAGGTAAGTTTTCCAAAACTATAGCTTACGGGTCTAAGGGACGAGTCGTAGGGTCTTCCTATGACTCGTGGTACGAGTCATGATGGGTCAAAATCTTTAAACTTACCCGACTTGACTTAGATTTTCAAATCTTCCCCTCTCCTATTTTAAACCCCAGACCTAAAACGACCCCTTTCCCATGCAAACAAAACCAAAGTACGAAGCATACCTATGAATCCCTCACACCCGTAATAAAAAATGAGAGAACAAACGAGCAAATTCTTTCTCAAATCAAATGCATCTCAACTCACATTCTTGATTACCAATCGAAGTAAATAGTCAACAAGTAAGTCTATCGATTTATTATGTGCGTGAAGTCATGACTGTCAAACCCCTGTGAGTATCTATGTTTGCTTGAAACAATTTGAAGGAGACAATGATCAAGGGTGTTGTTGAACTATGTGCGTCTGGGAAATCTTTTTTTTAGGGGATGAACTTGTGCATTGAAGCATTTAAACTTGAGTTACGGGTAGTGATTAAAAAGGAGGGATGAGTAGTGTTAAATTGATTGAATAACATGCCTAGAACCGGGGTATTCTGAGTTCCCAAATCATGTAAAAGAATCCCTGTAAACTGAACCAAAATCAGTCAAGAAAAGAGGCACGAAACACAGTACTATCCATGGTTTGGCACTACGAGTCGTACTGTGCATCGTATCAAAGGCCTGAGCAAGGCCAAGCCTAAAAGAGACAGAAAGGTCCTTCTTACGACTCGTGGAATTTACCTACAGGTCGTACCATGAGTTATATAAAAATACAGAGAAATTGCAGTGCAGGGGCATTCTCAGTCGACTCAAGGTACGGGTCGTACCTTCGTGGTACGAGTCGTACCTATGAGTCGTAATGTGCATATAGAGTTGTTGGGACTTCATACGAGTCGTACCTCCATGGCATCACCCATACTATTGACCCGTGGTTAGATACTAAAAATTTCTTTTCAGTTTTTCTTTCTCAGATATGAAATTCTAACACTCTTCTCTACAGGAACAATGACAATGAAGCGTAAAGCATCCAAAGCAACTGCCCGGAGAACATTACACGATGAAACCTCTGAGTCTGAGGCTGAGCAAGCTAGCAACTCCCCTAGCGGTTCAATTCAGGAGTACCAAGTTGATACATCAGACACTGACGGAACCAGAACCACTAGGGCGAAAGCAAAAGAACAAGCTGTAGCAGCTACTGCCACCTCTGCCCAAGCTCCCAAGTCTGAGGAGGGAGCTAAAGAAGGTAATCAGGAGTCGGGAAATGAATCAAATATAGAAGAAGGGTCTGAGGAGACCCAATCCGGAGAGGCAGTAGCAATGACTCAAAGGAGGAGGCTCCTAATGCTGCACAAGAATAGACTCCATCTAGAGAAAACTGCACAGTCCGGTGGAGAGTGCCGGGAGATAGAGAAATTTATGAGCAAGGCACTTCTCTCACCGCCAAAAACAAACCAAGATGGAGCATCCAGGAAGAACCGCAGATCCTCACAAACTCACTGAATGAAGTTGAGGAGATGAAGTAGATATTCAGCTTCTATGGCTTCGAGTGGATGGCCAAGACTTCAGCTTAGTATACTGCAGAATTGGTCCGGAGTTCTACGCCAACTATTTGAACACCATGGAGAAAAAGGCTAAAGAGGAGTAGAAAATAAAAGACCAGCCCCAACTAGAGAGTATTTTTGTCCAAGGAAGAGAGGTAGACATATCAGAGCAGACCATCTCTTAGGTTCTGTATGGACCACAGTTCATGCCTACACGGATGATGCCGGAGTATGAGTACAGGGTTGAGCCAATGAAGTGAATTAGGAATTTGGGATTGCAGGAAAGGAAGAGGCAGTTGCAATGGTTGGCGGGTGTGATTGCTGAGAATAAAAGGAAGCTGAGTGGGTTACTGGTGAAAAGCAGGTTACAAAGAACTCACTAAACTTCATAGCAAAAGCATGTTGGACACTAGTACACCACCGGTTAGCACCTACAGTCAATGACAACACATTGAGTGCAGACAGAGTAGCTCTGGTGGCATGCCTCATGTCTCGATATCCTATCAACAACCTGAGGATCATCACAGAGGAGATACAAGACTGAGCGGTGGGATTAAGCACTACCACCCCATTCCCGAGTCTTGTATTTAGACTATGCACAGAGGCAAGGGTGAAAATACGACAGGGTGAGGAACGTCTGATCAGAGGGTAGAGAATAGCATACATCGGCCTTATCCAGGATGAAATGAACCTAGTGAGCTGAGCCAGGTTTCCCACAGCAGTTCCATCGGTCCAGCCAGCAGGGGTGCACAGGTTAATGCCTCCACCTTACAGGAGCAGAGCGAGACACCGTCTACAAATACCGGTCATTCAGAGGCAGCTCCTAGCACTTCAACGACACCACAGCCTAGCCTACAGACTCAGACTCCAGCAGGGCATGTCTTAGTGCCCCAGGACTTCTTCTAGAAATTGGCCAAAAGGTTGACCATGGATGAAAGAAAAATTCAAGTTGTGATGGAAAACGTGAAGCCATGGGTCAAAGAAAAGATAGACACAGTAGCTCAGGCCTTACATGCTCGCCTGGATGGATTTGAAAGTCGATTCAACATGCATATGGCAGAGCACACGGATACCAACAGTCTCCATGAGGAGTTGGGGGCTCTTCGGAGCCAAGTAGCCGAGTTGTCATCACAACAACCGACAGTCATAGCATCTCCCACTCTTCCAGACCTCTATGAGGGGCTATATGAGGAGATTGATTTAGTGGCTTATTGGGAGTAGACGATAGCTGTTGGAGATAAAGGAAAGGAAAGAGCTTCCGAGGATGTTGGAGATGAGAATTTTAGGAAGTGAAGGAAGAAGGAAAGGAGAGAGCGCAAGCGGGCACGAGCAGAGAGCCTGCAGACTCATGAGTCACACTTGTCAGAGTTGTACGAGTGAGCTAGAGGAGCAGGCAGCTCCACCATGAATCATCCCAATCTTGCTAGTGGCCGTTACCTTACGGGCGAGCCACATTCAGCCACAATTAACATAGAGGTCGTAGAGGCGGCCAAGACTACTAAGGGGGTAACCACTCCCCCTGTGGATACTTCAGTGAGTGCGCCGGCCACCGCTAGCGCCACGATTACAGCAGAGGTACCTCCTCCGCAAGATGACAAGAGCGTCTAGAGCGC
This sequence comes from Datura stramonium, assembly GCA_018107945.1. Lineage (NCBI taxonomy): Eukaryota > Viridiplantae > Streptophyta > Magnoliopsida > Solanales > Solanaceae > Datura > Datura stramonium. Next base: position 39,351 of record JACEIK010003973.1, read on the forward strand.
CATAGGTATATTCCCTTTCCTATGTTCTTGTAATACATTCTTCGGGGACGAAGCTCAATTCTCAAAAAGGGGAGGGGGTGTACTTGTGATTTTTGGGATTTTTGGATTCGTCCGAGGGTTTTTCTTGCCGTGTTTCTTTTCTCTTAGGCATACTATCTAGTAGAACCGGCATGTTTAGAATTTTATTTTCTTATTTTGTGATTTTTGTTTAATTAGGAAATAACTTAGGAGTACTCAACCAATGAAAATGCACTAGTTTGGATTTTTGAATAAAATTGACCCTGTTTAAAATTTTTTGATGCATTAGCTATGTATTTGTGACTGCATGCATGATTACCGTGGATCTTTTGATGTCATTTAGTTTATTAGCATGAGGAGTCTTGTTAATCCATGTGTAGACCAGGCAGGTAAGGTGAATATAAGCCATGTACAATGAGTGAGTGAGGTGTAATACTTAGTTTAGTACTGCGTTGAAGATCTAGAACTTGCTTGGTTAGTCTTTGCATAGGCTAAGGATGGTTGGTTAGGATATGATCATAGGCCGTTCTTTGTTAATCTCAATTTTAGCCTAAATAACCCTACAAAAATCATATGATTCCCTTGATCCCAATTTTGAGCCTTTGATAGACCATTTTTCTTTGATTAACCGATGAACCGTATCCATTTTTTTTATAATGAACCTGTTTTGGCTCTGGTCCTTCCTTAGACATTGTGAACCTCAACATAGGCAAAATGCCTAAGTTGAGGGTGGCTAGAGTAGGAGTGCATCAATGGTGGAAATAAGAAAAATGGAGAGAAAAGAAAAAAGGTTAAAAATGAGGTGTGGTGTGAAAAAAAAAAAGAGATGAAAAAGTTGAAAATCTTGAAAAAGAAAATTCAAAAATAAAAATAATGCTTGAAAAGGTTGAAACACACTACACTCATTGAAATGCATACAAAAGAGGTGAAAAGGGAGGAAAAGGAATGAAAAGCATAAAGGGTGAAATAGGTGAATGGTGAAGCCAATGTATGTAGTGCCAAGGAAGGGATAATCACTCATAAATCTCTCATATTTATCATGTCTAGCCCTAGAGCCTACATTACAAGCCACATCAAGTCCTATAGTGATCCTAATCTGACCATCTGACAGACCGAAGCAAAGACAATAAGAGCAAGCCTATGGTATCTGATACATAGTACTTGAAACTTCTTTGTGAAAGTGAGCATCTCGCTTGTTTAGTCTCATGTAATATTTGACACTATATCTATGAGTGGGGACTTCATTTGTTGTGAGGGTACATAGATTATGTTTACTTTTACCATTGGTCTGTGTGAAAAGCATCGATGAAGACTTAATTGCTTGTTGATAGCTAGATGACATGTCTTGATCCCTGTTTATCATTTTTTATAGTAGCTTGTAGTATATTAGCTGATGTTGGTTCATGGGAAAAGGTCAAAAGTTATTGAATGTATAGTGCAAGTTTTGTTTGGTATTGGTTGTAGTGTCCTAGGTTTATTTTCTGGTTTAGCGTCGTATTTAGTTTTTCTTTTCTTTGCCTGAGGACATGAAAAAGTCTTAAGTTGAGGGTGTTGATGTGTTGTGAGTTTACAACACTTTCGGCACTCAAAATTAAGAAAATAACATGGACTTAGGTATGTTTATATGGATATAAAGCACTTTTTCTTTGGTTATAGGACAAATAGGTGTTGGAGAAAGAATGTGCAAAATATAGCCTGAAAGTGAAGATAATAGGCTTAAGCCATAAGTATTAGTTCGAGCCGTAGGTTGATGCTATGAGCCGTACTGAAGATCGTGAGAAGTTTCAGAGGGCTAAGTTATGAAGAGTGCATCTTACGACTCTCAGTGCGAGTCATACAATGCTTGTATGGGCCGTAGAGTTGAGTCGTGAAAAGATTCAGAAGATTTGCACAAGAAGCTGACTCCTGATATGGATAGACAGTACGAGTCGTGGAATCAAGGTATGAGTCGTACCATCGCACTCGTGAAGAACTTTAGAAAAATTGAGAATTCTCAGAGTCAGACCATGGAAGCACAGTACGACTCATAGGAAGTATGTAAGAGTCGTACCAAGGTCCAACACTTAGCCAAATTTCAGCTGGCCAATAACATAAAGGAAGAAGGTACGACCCGTACAAACCTGCTACGAGCGTCGGATCGATCATGACATAGGCGGCACCAGTCATGGAAATTCACCCTATTAGCCTAGGAAAAGGATTTTTATGTCTGTATAAATACTTTTTATATTTTATTTTCATTAGACAATATTAGACAATATTAAAGGACGTTAGAAGTAGTTAGAAAACATTGAGACAGGATAGAATTGAGTTGATTGGCTTGTGATCAATCTTTCCTTGATTTTCTCTTGATATTCATACTTTGTTCTTGAGGATTTTTCTGATTTACTTAAAGAAGTTTTTCTCCCATCCATAATTGTAAGTATTGATTAATGTATTTAACTATGAATGCAAATCACAATCTTGCAACTATGAGAGGCTAAAACCTTCATAGATAGGGTTGTGGGAACCATGGTGGATTAACAAGCTAGGGTTACATAAAAGTGATTCAAAACCAATGAAAAACACTTGTATCGTATTCTGTTCATGCTTAAACGTTTCATAATGGTGTAAAATATTAGGACTTGCCCGAATTCTTCACTTGCTTGAGCCTAGAGAGGTAGAGATTAGGAAAAGAGAATTACAACAAAGCTTTGATCTTGATGATCATTGTATTAAATTGAGCAATAGTCGTTGGATAGTTAAATTTGGGACATATTGATAATGGTTAGTTTGCAATCGCTCATGAGACCTGACTCGGTGATTGAGTATAGCCATCCAATAGGGATGAACCAGTCATTTGGATGAACCCTAGTTATCAGTTCTACAAGTAAGCATTGGTGATGATTACGTATGTATACCTGAAGCATTTATGAACCCATGGGGAACAAAAAACCCTAGTTATCTTTCATTCTTGATTTCAACCAAAATTTTAATAGTTGTTTTTAATTATTGGTTTCTTTAGAACACCCAATTTGGAGTAACTACCCAACAAGTTCACTTACCGACGTTAGTCTAGCACTTCCATATTCCCTATGGGTTCGACCCCAACCTCTTTGTTGGGTTCTTTATTGACAACGTCTACTTCATACTTCGGTAGGAGGTATGGTCTAAGAAATTATCTTGTATCGACTACCGTCAGCTGAACAAAGTTACAGTTAAGAACAGGTATCCCCTACCCAGGATTGACGACTTACTCGATCAACTTTAGGGAGCCAGTTGTTTTTCCAAGAAGACCTCAGGTCGGGATATCATCACCTTAGGGTCAGGGAATGTGACATATCGAAAATACTCTACAGAACTCGATATGGTCACTACGAATTTGTGGTTATGTACTTTGGACTAACTAATGCCCCTGCAGCTTTTATGGACCTGATGAACAGGGTGTTCAAATAGGATATGGACATGTTCGTCATTGTGTTCATAGACGACATTTTAGTATACTCCAGAAATAAGGAGGAGCATGCTGACCATCTAAGGATAGTGTTGCAGACTCTCAGAGACCGCCAGCTGTTCACTAAATTCAGCAAATGTGAATTCTGCCTGAAGTCTGTGGCTTTCCTAGGTCATGTGGTCTCTAGTGAGGCTATTCAGGTAGATCCTCCGAAGATAACAGTGGTAAAGACTGGCCAAGATCTACTTCCCCAACAGATAGCAGAAGTTTCCTAGGACTAGCCAGTTGTTATGGTGGTTTGTAGAAGGATTTTCTTCTATTGTGTCTCCTCTAACTAAGCTAACTCAGAAAAAGGTGAAGATTTATTGGTCAGATGCATGTGAGAAGAGTTTTCAGGAGTTGAAGACTCGACTTACTACAGCTCCAGTTTCAACCTTACCAGAAGGAACATATGGGTTCGTAGTCTATTGTGATGCTTCCAAAGTTGGCCTCGGTTGCATTCTGATGCAGTGAGGTAAGGTGATAGCTTATGCCTCCAGAGAGCTCAAAGTTCATGAGAAGAACTATCTGACTCATGACCTGGAATTGGCAGTAGTGGTGTTTGCTTTGAAATATGGAGACATTACCTTTACGGGGTTCATGTGGATATTTTCACCATCACAAGAGCCTTCAGTATGTGTTCATTTAGAAGGATTTGAACCTTCGTTAGAGAAGATGGTTGGAGTTATTGAAGGATTACGACATAAGTGTGTTGTACCACCCGGGCAAGGCAAATGTGGTTGCGGATGCCTTCAGCAGGATGTCCATGGGGAGCGTTTCTCATGTTGAAGAGGGTAGGAAAGAGATAGAAAAAGATATCCATAGGTTAGCTCAGTTGGGAGTGCAGTTGGTGGATTTAGCTGAGGGAGGAGTAGTACTATAGAGTGGGTCAGAATCCTTATTAGTTGTGGAGGTTAAGTCAAAGCATGATGAAGATCCCATACTGCTTAAGCTGAAAGAAGCAGTTCTAAGAAAAGAAGTAGAGGCTTTCTCCAAAGTAGTAGATGGTGTGCTTCGTTACCAGGGCAGACTATGTGTTCTGGATGTAGATGACTTGAGACAGCGAATATTGGCAGAAGCACATATCTCCAGATATTCTATCCACCCAGGTGCCACTAAGATGTACCATGAACTTCGGAAAATCTACTGGTGGAACGACATGAAAAGGGATATTGATAAATTTATGGCTAAGTGCTCGAACTGCCAGTAGGTTAAAGCTGAACATTAAAGACCTGGGGTTATGACTCAGGATATCAGCATACCCAGATGGAAGTGGGAAGAAGTAAATATGGACTTCATTACAGGTCTACCTCATACTCATCGCCAGCATGATTCAATTTGGGTGATAGTAGATCGGATAACCAATTAAGCATATTTTCTCCCAGTTAAAACTATAGACTCAGCTTAGGATTATGCTAGACTGTACATCCAAGAGTTGGTTAGATTGCATGGAGTTCCCTTTTCCATCATTTCAGATAGAGGTACCCAGTTCATCTCGCATTTTTGGAAGTCATTTCAAAAAGGACTGGGTACTCAGGTCAAACTCAGCATAGCTTTTCAGCCTCGGAAAGATGGACAAGCTGAGCAAACTATTCAACCCTTAGAAGATATGCTGAGAGCTTGTGTGATCGACTTCAAGGGCAGTTGGGATGATCACCTACCTCTCATCGAGTTTGCATACAACAACAATATTCAGATGGCCCCATTTAAGGCATTATATGGTAGAAGGTGTAGGTCTCCTATAGGGTGGTTTAAAGTTGGCAAAGCTACCTTGATAGGACCAGACTTGGTTCACGAGGCGATGCAAAAAGTGTAGCTCATCAGAGAAAGGTTGAGAACAGCTCAGAGTCACCAGAAATCATATGCATATGTGAGAAGAAGAGAACTAGAATTTTCTGTGTATGATTGGGTTTATCTAAAAATTTCACCCATGAAAGAGGTGATTAGGTTTGGAAAGAAAGGAAAACTTAGTCCGAGGTATGTAGGACCCTACAGGATTCTAAAGCGAATTGGCAATGTGGCCTATGAGTTAGAATTACCTTCGGAGCTAGCATCTGTGCGCCCAATCTTCCATGTGTCATTATTGAAGAAGTGCATCGGTGAATCGACCTTAGCTGTGCCACTAAACAGTGTGGGAGTGAAGGATAGTCTCTCTTACGAAGAAGTCCCAGTTCAGATCCTAGACGGCCAGGTTTGTAAGCTGAGAAACAAGGAAGTCACTTCAGTAAAAGTTTTGTGGAGGAATGAGCTAGTTGAAGGGGCCACATGGGAAGCAAAAGCAGACATGATGGCTAAATATCCCCATTTATTCCTTTCCAGTTCAGTTTTAGCATCAGGTATTAAATTCCTCCTCAATACTCTATTCAGTTCAGTACTCATCAGCTCTATTCAGGTTTTTAATGTGCACTCCAGTTGTGTTAATTCAGTTAGTATGCATGTTCTAGTTCGGAGTCAATCACTCCTTCAGAAATCAGTTTATAGTCTCAGTCTAGGAATTGCTGCTCTTTTCCCAATTCTCTAGCAGTTTTAGCATTCATTCGAGGACGAATGATCCCAAGGGGGAGATATTGTAACACCCAAAAATTTTCCTAGACCAAACTCAAACTTTGCATGAAAAACACAGAATAACCGGAAAAATTTTCTCATAACGACCCAGACAACGAGTCGTTGTCAACTATAATGACTCATTGTTTGAGTCATCGTCAGCACTGCAGGGAGTCTTTCCTGAACCAATGAGCCCAGTAACGGATCATGGAAGATACCAACGACCATCCTGTCCAGCCGTTGGGAGAAGTCAGAGAAGGAAGAAATTCATTCCAATGGAAACGAAGCAAAACAACGACCCGCTGCTCCACACAACAAGTCGTCCCTTCCATCCGTGAGACAAGTCCTAAAAATCTTAGCGGCCAGGACGGGTAGTGACAATGACCCGTTGGTCGAACCAATGAGTCGTTGTGTCGCTCATTTGGTAGGAGTCCAAGCCCATGTTCAAAAGTCCCTCCAGTGACCATGAGAGGAACCAACGACCGGTTGGTTCATCCAACGAGTCGTTGTGCCCTCTCATTAGTCAGTTCCAGTAAGCTCAGATCTCTGTCCCCAGGACCAATGACTAGACCTAATGAGTCATTTTGTCAACCAACGTATTGTTCTATGACCCATTGGAACCTGACGACAGTTTTTTTAGATTTTTCTTTCAGGGGTATTTTTGTAACTTTCCATCTTTTTAACTTCTAAACTATGTCATTTAGGGTGTTTTCAGGAGAGAGTTTAGAGGTATAGTCGACCCTCTCCCTCATTCCTTCTAAAGAACTAGATAGCAGAAGTACGATCTATGCAGGTAGTTCTCTCAGAGCAAGCTAGGGCTTTCAAGTTTTCTTACCAGATTCTCCATACTCTTCCCAAGGATTTTTCACAGGTATGTGGGAATTCAACAAGAGAATTGTTCTTCTTGTGTGCCCCAAAACCCTTCTATAATTCCTTATCACCTTTTAGCCTGAATGTCAGAAATAGGGTTAACTTCAGTTAGATTATGAATATTCTTGTGGATTGTAATTCTTATGGATTCTTGCAAAGTTTTCACTATAATCCAAGAATGTTGTTACTCTTTTCATGAAATACTATTTTGCCCCTAGTTCTATGAAATGCAGCAAATTTGGGTCTTTCCTAGTTCATTAGTCTATGAAATGCAGTAAATTTGGGTCTTTCCTAGTTCATTAGATACTATTGTTGCTTGACGTTGTTAGTTCTTGAATTTCCATGTTGTTACCATCACATGAGTTCATAGTCAGTTTGCATGCTAGTCCAGTCTCAATAAGAAATTAGCATTTTTAGTATCTTTCAGTAAGTTAGTTGATCAGTTTGACAACAGTAAGATCTTGAGGAGTTCCATTCAGTAATACTCCCTATTTTCAGTTATCAGTTAGTCCTCTAGACGATTACGACACTTCCAGATAAGCAACTCTGACCAGTCTTAGAACCAGCAGTATCAGTTATTAGTTAGTTCTTTAGACGGTTATGATGCTTTCAGATAAGACGCTCTGACCAGTCTTAGAACACCAGTTTTCAGTTATTCGGTCCTGATCAGGGGCATATTTATATGCCAAATCAATACTCAAATGTATAGCTTTTGCTTTGTTTGTCCAATAATGTGTGTACATTCTCATGTAAATTGTACGGAGTGTGTACATTCTCATACCCTTGTACGAAGTGTGATTTTATACTAACCAAATACATTAGCATTGTTTTGGCAGAAAATATGCTTTTGATGGAGATAAATGACATGTTGGGAGAAATCGAAGATAAACTCGGGATCGAGCAAGGAAGCAGTGTGAGAAGCAAGAATGAGAGTGGCTCCGCGATGGAGCCGTAACACGCCGCCATGATGCAGTCTGCCCGGGAGTTACAATGCAAGAAATTCCAAAGGAGGGTCATGATCGCCGCGGCACGTTGGAAGTACTTCCCACGACCTTGCAATTCCGCAGGGTCCGCGATTGCACCGTGGCACGCTGGGCATGCTCCGCGTTGCATGCCGTACCACGTTGGGAGCAAATTACCCGGGCGGACACCTCCGTGATCGCACGCCGGCACCGTGTCACTGAGGCAAAGGTTCGCCCATTCACTCTGTGACACATTGCTTGTTATTCCGGGAAAAATTATCCCTAGTATAAATAGAACACTTAGGTTCATTTTTAATTATTCGACTTGGTGGAGCAAGAACGTGGTTACAGGCAGCTTTGGAGGACGAAAATTTAGGGTTTTCTCTATCCCTTTCTTTCTTCCTTTCATTGTTTGCATGATTTCCATTCATGTTTAATGATGTTCAATCCATAAATGAGTGGCTAATTCCCCTCCTTGCTGAGGTTATGAACTATTGTATTGAAATGTAATTATTGAATGCTGGTTGTTTTCCATCTTTTCTTCTATGGTTGTTCTATTTAATTCTGTTCTTACTACGTTAATATCTGGCCAATGTTAATGTAAACTAAAGTCCGGTTTCACCCGAGAGGGCAAGAAACTGGAAAGTTGTGAATTAATAGGATATGATCTGTTCTTGGTTTGGGAAAATTGGGAATTGATTTACCTTCAGATATAGAAATATAAATTGAAATGTATTAGTCAAGTGAATCGGTTTCTGGTATGGCTAGAACTTGAATTTCTTTTCATCACAGAAATGTAGGTGGAAGGTCTATGATTCTTAAGTTAAATACGAGAGTTTTATCCATAGGCATAAGTTCCACTAGCAACCTAGCAGGAGAAAAGATAAACCATGCATATCGATACTGCTTCTTTTTTACATGTTCTTTAGCCTCAACATGCTCACACATTCATAGTTCATACTCAACTGTATAAACATTTTACTTTGTTAGAAAAATATTTTCCAAAAATACAAAACTCTTCTTTAAGAATCGTTGTCTTCTTTATTATAGTTGTAGTAAATTAGCACTTGAAAAGGTTTCACCCTCGCAGTCTTGTCCATGTGGGTTCGACATTCAAGTTCTTAAAAAGAGCCACTATATTACTTGTACGACCCGTACACTTGCGGGCTCATCAAGTTTTTGCCGCCGTTGCCGGGGACTAGGCAATTGGTGAAATTTTAAATTTTCTTAGACGTGTTAGTTTGCTATTTCGATATTTTATTGTTGACAACTTGGTCTTAACCTGTATTTTGCAGATAACAGATTCTGTTGAACACTGGCAAGAGACAAAGGTTTGGCGGATCCATCCTTAGAGCCGGAAAGAGCCAAGCTTTCATCGCCAACGGAGAAGCTCTAGAGAGAAAATTGCAAACTTTTGCTCAAACAAACTCTTATGGAGCAACCAATGCATCCACCACTTGCGGGCAGTACTAGTGCCCGAGGAATTAGCAACCAGGCCGGCTCGCGATGTGGCAATCCCACATGCTAGTAATGTCACATCTAGCATCCGCAAACCTGAGCCAGGAGGGAGGTTCGAGCTTAAACAAAATATGGTGCAATTAAGCGCACACAAGCGGGCGCCACGTGTCTCCCTCACGAGGATCCACAACAACATCTTCAGAATTTTCTGGAGATAAGTGACACTTACATCCCCGCTGGAGTGTCAACAGATTACGTCAGGCTCATACCTCTTCCCATTCACTTTTGGGAGAGGCTTTCAAGAGGTGGCTGGGAAAGCTGAGCCACCAAACTCTATAACCACATGGGATGATCTTAAAGAAGTTCTTGATCCGATTCTTTCCTTCCGGTAAAACAGCAAGGCTTGAATTCAAATTCTAAGTTTTAAACAAAGAGAAGGAGAATCTGTATCAAGCTTGGAGAGATTCAAATCATTGTTGAGGGATCGTCCATCACCATCAATCCAATGATGTGCTGGTGCACACTTTTATAGAATGTTTGGAACCCCACACAAAAATTTTGCTGGATTCGGCAGCTGGGGGACAAGCTTTAAAAAAGACTTACGAGGAGCTTTATATTTTGCTTAATCGTATTTCGCAGGAACCGAGTGGAATGCGGACTCTTCAAGGGGAGGAGCAAGGAAAGCAAAGCTGGAGTCTTGGAAGTGGATGGGCTTCTACAGCTATCGCTGCACAAAGATAGCTGCCTGCAGAATCACTAAACACCCACTTCGGCAACATGAACTTGTTTCACTTCTCAAGCCCCAAGAAATGCAAAGGCAGCAAGTTTAGGTGTGAAGTAAAAGGGAGAAATGAACACCAGCTGAGTGTTGTGGAGCAAATCCAGACTCGGTGAAGTTTGTTGGTAATGCACAAAGGAGCAATCACCAACAATATGGGAACAAACTACAACTCTAACTGGAGGAATCACCCGACTTTCTTGGGTAGCAAACAACCATCAGGCAACAGTTCGAGTCAGGGATGCAGAGGACCATAGAGGGCCACAGAATTATCAATCACAATACAGAAACAACAATGCCCCTCCTCCACCACCATCACCCAGCGTTGAGGAGATGTTCGCTGTACTATAGCTAGCCAAGCTCAATTGCAGGTCGACTATGTCAAATTGGCAGCCGAAGTAAAGAACAATCAGCTAGCTACTAAGGCACTGGAGTATCAATTTGGGCAGTTTGCTGGAGCCCAGAACACCAGGCCTAGAGGAGACTTCCCAGTGACACAGATCCCAACCCCAAGCAAAATGCAAGACCACGAGGAGTGGTTTGTAGCTGGAAGGAGGTGGAACCCGAAAGACCACTCAACAGTCGGGAGCAGAAGCGGAGAGGGAGCAGTATGATGAGAGGGGGAAACACAAAAATGCTGAATCAGAAAGACCTCCACCCCCGTTCCCTCAACGATTAAAGAAGCACAAGGAGGAGGCGTGCTTGAAGAAATTCATGGAGGTGCTAAACAGTACACATTATACCTCTTGCTTGATGTTTTGCAGGGAGTGCCCAAGTACGCCAAATATATAAAGGACATCAGGCCAACAAAAGCAGGCTACCGAATATGCCACGGTGGCCCTTACAGAGGAGTGCACTCGGATACAAACCTATTGCCCACGAAGCTCAAAGATCCCGAGCTTCACAATTCAAGTAACAATCGGGCAAAAGTATCCGAGCTCTGGTTTGTGTGATTTGGGAGCGAGCATTAACTTGATGCCAACCTCGGTATTCAAGATAGGGGGCTAGAAGTCCTAGATCTACAACAGTGATCTTGGGTACCGCGGATCGCCTCAGCAAGACCGTATGGTATTGTGGAGGACGGTTAGTGCAAGTCGGTTCCCTAATCTTCCCGGTGTGGATTTGAGCCAGACGCGGAAGTCCCATTTATTTTGGGACGGCCTTCTTGACCGGGAAAGGCTTATAGATGTAGCTGCAGGCCACAACTATGCGAGCACACGACAAGGTGGTGTTCGATGTGTACAAGGCCACCACCCCGGCTCGTGTACGAGGAACTCGGTGATCACGTGCCGAGCAACCGAAGTGTTGCTCAGGCGTTGAGCCTCGAGAAGTAAAGGAGAGCCCCGATGAAGGTAGAAAGCTTGGTGAGGGTGAGGACGAGCTTAGAAAACTATCCGTCACCCTAGGGCGTAATGAGCTTAAACACGTCGAGCCGAGACGGTAAACCAGGCGCTGCACGGGAGGCAACCCGTGGATTGTAATTGTATATTGTACATACGAAAGAAAAAAAAAAGAAGAAAAAGAATTTTTATTTTATTTGTTTTTTATTATATTATAACTAGAAAAATAAAAATATTTTTAATTTTTTTACTTCTTTTATTTTTATCTCTCGATTTTTTGTTGTAAGATATACTACAGGTTGATCGGAGGGAAAATGCAAAGGAATGCAAAGGAGAAACGAGGTAAGAAATTTTTTTTAAGTGGCAACAACAGTGAGCCTGCGGCGGGAGTGGAGCCCGTGTCACGGAGGTGATGCTCCGCGTTACTCCTCCGTGACACGTTGAAGGCAAAATCAGGAATTTTACAAATTTGTGAATGCCTGCGTGATGGTCTCCGTGTCACGGAGGCAGTGCTCCGATGCACCTTCCGTGACACGTTGACGTGTTAATCGCCGGGTCACACGTCACCGGGCGACCCGCGCGAAAATCCCACTTTTTAAACCCCAAATGCCCTCATTTTTCTCATTTCCTTTTCTCACACTCTCTCCGCGACAAACTCCCCAAAAATCCCCTCCCCCTCAACGTGTCCCGGCCCTAGGAATATAATTTCAATGTTGTCTTCGATTCTTCAATCAAAAGGTACGCTCATTACTTTTATCTCTATTTTGGTCGAATTTCTTTTGATTTTTAGCATGAAGTATGAGTAAACCATAGCCTAGGTAGAAATTGAACTCAAATTCATTCAAGTATTGTTAATTTATGTTCGTAATATCCTTTTGATGGTATGAATCGATATAAACATGTTCTTGATTGAAATTGTGGAAAATTATAGCTAGGTTGGAATCGAATAGGAAATTGTGAAGACTTGTAAATTGTAGAATTCTGTAGTTGTGCATGTGGGTGAATTGAATCGTGTTGTGCTTATCGTATTATGCTCGAGAAACGATCGGGGGAGCGAATTGGGTGAACTTTCAATGGAAATTATCAAAGCACATAAAAATCGGGAAATTGCTTATGTTGAGTTTGTAGAATATTCTTATTTTTTTTCGTTTTCCTTTAGCCAAGTGCAATGTGATGAAATGTGAGCGATGGTATGTTGGAATTAGCTGTACGAAGTCTGAGTAGTACATAGAGGTGATACTGTCGAATTTTAAGAAGGCATGAGGCAATTTTGTTTGTTTTTTTTTTCTTTTTAGTGTTCTAGTTTTTTATCTTTTGTGTAAATTAGAAACAAATGTGATCTTGCCAAAATGCTAAATGCGAGCTGAAGACTAAGTGTGGGGTGGCCGAGCCAAACCCAACCTTAGTTGAAGCAAATTTTTAACTCGACTCCGGCCACTAGACTGTCTGTTTTCTTTGACAGGACAATGTCGAGCAGGCAGGACAAAGGTAAGGGCGCATCAACATCAGGCGCCGGAAGAAAGAGGTTGAGACTGGGAGCAGCAGTCCCAAGAAGACCGGGTAGCTTCCACGGCCAAGAGGTGGAACGAGATGGGTGACCGAGGAAGGTGCTGAAGTGGTACACCAAACACAAGGAGAACAAATACTTCCCGGAGGAGCACAGCTGCACGGGACCCAAGGCACAGGAGTTCTCGGATGGTGCATCGGATTGACGCCGTCGGGCTACGTTTCATTTTTGACGAGCCCAAGGAGTGCAACTGCACTTAATCCGGGAATTCTATGGCGCCAACTGGAACCCGACGCTCAGGAGTCACACCATCAAAATAAGGGGCCAGATTGTCACACTTGAGCCTCACCACCTCAATGCCATCCTAGGGGCGCAAAATACGGACGCCCATATACTCCGACAGCTGAATATCACTCCACCCTATGCGAATATCAGACGCACATTGTGTGGAGCCCGGTCTACGGCACGTTGGAGCAGGGCACAAGGAGAGGGGCTACCATCGCACACTGCCCTATGCACAGATGAACAGGAAGCCGTGATCCGGTTAAAAATTGTTTGCTCCTCGTTTGATCTCCGGGGTTGCACATGACGGATGTGACCCGGGATCGTGTATGCTTAGTATATGCCCTAATGAAAGGGCTGGAGATCAATGTCGGGGCGGTGATCATATCCTCCATGAAGAGGGCCCGATTGCATCAAGGGCACAGGTACGGATTCGGCGGGCTGCCGACTACGCCTCGGTGGGCCTGGAGGTCGAGGAAGAGGCCCTAGACTACATCCCAGGTGGAGCGGTGTGCCTTAGATGTTACAAAAACTAAGGCACCTGACACCAATTACTGGGCCTGTCACATTGGCCGAGCGATGCTCGGATCGATCAATATATGTCCCGAATGTTCGGGATGCAGATGTCTAAATACGCATAGGCGGGAGACCGAGAACGGAGGACGAGCTGTGGCAGTTCGACTTAGGATTACCCTTTTGGCGAGAATGCCAGGGCACTATATCGGGTGGGCCCAGCTTTTGTGGAGCCTGTAGATGATGATGTCCCCACGGACGAGGAGATCTCATGAGGTTCCGACGTTGAGTCGGAGGAGGACGATGTGGAGACTCAGACATGGGGGATGAGGCGGCAGCACCTGATGAAGAAGTGAGCAGACTGATCAGGGAGTTTCACAAACCACCTTTCTGTTTACTGTATGAACACCGGGGACAGTTCGATTTATGTGGGGTGGGAGAGTTAGTGGTGCTGAATTTTTGCCTTGTCTTGTATATTATCGCATGTTCTGTTGTTTTATTGCTGTGTTTGTTTCAATGTGACCCTGTTTTTATGTGTATGTTCATTTTTGTAAATATTGTTGTTGTGAAGTCGTGTGTGTGTGTTGCTGAATGTTGTTAGCCACAGTGTAAATAGCTTTGTCGAGTTATCGATATTTTTAAAAAAATTCGTAACTTTTTTTCTTTTTGCCGGAGTTTGTTTTCGGTTCTTTTGTCGAGAAGATTCCATTGGAACTGAAGTCGTAATAGCGGACTGTCTTATGATGGAGGGATGAACATCTTCTTAAGGGAATGAAGTCGATAGGAGTAGCTTTTATTTTTAATTTTGGTTTGATGGTTATCCCTATGCATGTTGCTACTCTATGGCTACAAAATTCTTGTTGCGAGTTGTACATAATATTTAGATGGCAAAGATGATTCGTAGAAAGCATACAAATTTTTGTACATATGTGAGACACTTGGTGCCATAGAATCTCGATTCGGTGTGATTGAGGCTTAATTTTGAATTCTTGTAATTAGCTGATTAAATAGTCTGTGAAGTCGTCTTGAGCGAGCATGTGCAGCGAGTGTATAGTGAGGCTTGTTTATTCCATGCTATTGTGGATTGTCTAGAACTTACCTGCTGTGTGTACTAACTAAAATGAAGGAAGTGTAGTGTAGAAAGGATGTAGGCATTTCTTGTTAACCAAAGTTTTTCTTGTTTTTCCTTTTCATATCCACCTTGAAGATTAAAACCCTGAAGAGCCCGTTGAGCCTTTTTTAGCCTTTATAAATTTTTTTTTTTTTTTTTTTTTTTTTGTCGAAAGGGTGTGAACTAAGTTAACCCCTTCTTTTCATGGTCCTTAAAAACCAAATCCGAAGCTCTTAAGCGCTCAAGAAAATATTCAATTTTCCCATGGTGTCAAGGAGTGAAATGATAAAAGAAAAGGAAGGGAGGAAAAAGAAAAGTGATGAAAAAGAAAAGAAAGAAAGAAAAGAGTCAAGGGTGAAATGGCCGATTAAGGAGTGTTGTATAACCTCGATTTTCTCTTCGTTAGTCTGGTGTGTTAAAGAAATGGGTGATAAAAATAAAGATAAACTTCAAGAGAAAGAGGAGGAAGGAAGAAAATATTTCCAGATGATGGTGGGATGTATTAAAGAGCGCTTAAGGAAGCTAGTTACTCTTATTGGTTAGCCCAAGATATAATAGTCCCGTAGCTACATTAAACCCCGTTAAGTCCTATGTGATCTACAATGTTGTCCTTATATTATTGGAGTAAAACACTAGAGGCAAGCTTATGGTTCACACAATGCATGTGAATTCTCGGGGAGAGTGAGCGAAAGTGTGAGGTATATACCCTGACATGAATTTCTTTTAGAGTTCATGTGAGTAAAACAGGTGAATCTCTTATGTTGTGAGGGCACATGTTTGATGATAGAATAAATTCGTGTCGGATATCTTGGTCAGCTAATATACATGAGTTTGCCGATATCGAGAGTCGATTCTTGTGCTAGGAGGTCTTGAGTCATTAAGTGTCATTGTAATGATGATACTATGCATGTTTTCTTGATGATTTGTTGCAACATAATCGTATAACCGTAGCTCGGATTGTCGAGCCAAAGTAGCCATGATGGGATATCAATTTCATGAGGTGTATAAGTATTGTTCGAGTGACCTAACAAGATTTTAAGTGTGGGGTAGGTGATCAGGGCATATTTATATGCCAAATCGATACTCAAATGTATAGCTTTTGCTTTGTTTATCCAATAATTTTTGTACATTCTCATGTAAATTATGCGGAAGTGTGATTTTATACTAACCAACATGATTAGCGTTGTTTTGCAGGAAAACATGCTTTTGATGGAGATAAATGACATGTTGGGAGAAATCGAAGATAAACTCGGGATCGAGCAAGGAAGCAGTGTGGAGAAGCAAGGAATACAAGGGCTCCGCGATGGAGCCGTGACACGCTGTCATCGCGGATGCAGCTCCTGCCTGGGAGTTACAAATGCAAGAAATTCCATGGTTGAGGGTCCGCGATCGTCGTGGCACGTTGAAGTAATTTCCCCAGACCTGCAATTCCAGAGAGGGTCCGCGATTGCACCGTGGCAGCTGGGCATGCTCCGCGTTTCATGCCGTGCCACGTTGGGAGCAATTACCCTGGGGTGACAATTTCCAGAGAGTTTCCATTCGGCACCGTGTCACGTAGGCAAAGGTTCGCGATGCACTCCAGACACGTTGCTTGTTATTCGGGAAATTATTATCCCTAGTATAAATAGAACACTTAGGTTCATTTTTAATTATTCTGACTTGGTGGAGCAAGTCCAAGTTACAGGTGTTTTTGAGGACGAAAAATTTAGGGTTTTCTCTATCCCTTTCTTTCTTTCAATTGTTTGCATGATTTCCATTCATTTAATGATGTTCAACTAATAAATGGAAGGGCTAATTCCCTTCTTTGTTGAGGTTATGAACTATTGTATTGAAATGTAATTATTGAATTGCTGGTTTATTTCATCTTTTCTTCTATGGTTGTTCTATTTAATTCTTGTTCTTACTACGTTAATATCTGGCCAATGTTAATGTAAATCCAAAGAGTCCGGTTTCACCCGAGAGGGCAAGAAACTGGAAAGTTGTGAATTAATAGGATATGATCTGTTCTTGGTTTGGGAAAATTGGGAATTGATTTACCTTCAGGATAGAAATATACCTGAAAGTCGTATATTAGTCGAGTGTGAATCTGGTTTGCATGGCTAGAACATGAATTTTTCTTATCACAGAAATGTAGGTGGAAGGTTCATGATTCTTAAGTTGGGTTAAATACTTAATCCATAGGCATAAGTTCCGACTAGCAACCGGAGAAAAGATAAAACCATGTATATCGATATTTAGTTTCTTTTACATGTTCTTTGTAGCCTCGCATGATGCTCACATTCATAGTTCAGACTCAACTGTATAAACATTTTACTTTGTTAGAAAAATATTTTCCAAAATACAAAAACTCTTCTTTACACTGTTGTCTTCATTATTATAGTTGTAGTAAATTAACACTTGAAAAGGTTTCACCCCGTAGTCCTGTCCTTGTGGGTTCGACATTCCGGTTCTTAAAAAGAGCCACTATATTACTTGTACGACCCGTACACTTGCGGGCTCATCAGGTCCTATAGACTCTCAGGTTACTTCCAGATAAGTAATCCTAACTAGTCCATGACCCCAGCTTTGAGCTATCAGCTTAGTAGTCAAGTTAGGACTATCCAGCGGGAGTAGTACTTAGCACCGAGCGGACCGGAATTCCAGTGCACCCAAGTTCCCAGAACTACATTGCCACCGTAGGTTATTGGCCCAACGGGCCCCAGACTTGTGATCACCCAGCTGAGCCACTATACCCTGGCAAGGTACATTGGGATTTCTCCGATGGGGTGTATACATTGGACTCCATATTTAGCTCACGTGGTTATATGTCGATTATAGTATCTCCCACTTATCAGTACAATTCAGTTCAGCTCAATCACAGTTTAGCTCAATTCAGTCACTCAGTTCTAAGACATGTTTATGACCATCAATCAGGGTCATTATTGACCACATCAGTTATAACTCAGCTTTTATCAGTATTCAGTATCAGTTGGTCATTTCATGTTATTTCAGTTCAGTTACTTATTTTCCATGCTTATTGTATATCTCACTTACTCAGTACATTCAAAGTATTGATGCATACTTTCTAAGTTGTATCATATTATGATACAGGAAGGTTTCCAGTCTTAACATCGTTAGTAGTTCCTCCCGACCATTCCAGCAGCAGTCCTATTGGTGAGTCCTCATCTTCCGAGGATGATGTTTTCTTTTCAATTAGTTCAGTACTTAGTCATACTTTAGAGTTATCTGGGGGATTTTCCCAGCAACTCATCAATTAGTATTTGACTTTTAGACATAATTGTTCAGTATTCTTTTCAGATATGTTTACTCTTTTCAAATCAGCATTTCTTGGATAATTATTTTTATACAACTTCTGCTTATATTTACTTAGTTTACCGGTGCAATGTTATACCATTGGTTAGCTTGGGGTCACTTGTGGCACCAAGTACCGTGTCTCGTCCAGGGTGTAAACTCGGGTCGTGACAAGCAGTGGTCCTTGCATTCGTCAAGTTTCGGGCATACTTGCTTAGAACTAAGGTGATTGTCCATACAAACCATGCTGCACTGAGGTATTTGATTTTGAAGAAAGATGCTAAACCCAGGTTGATTAGATAGGTGTTGTTGCTCCAAGAATTTGAATTTGAGGTAAAAGACCGAAAGGGAATAGAAAATCAGGTAGTTGATCACTTGTACAGACTAGAAGTAGAGGCTAGAGCTAAGGATGAGATTGATATCGATGATGCCTTTCCAAATGAACAGGCATTGGCTGCATCTCAATATTTAATCCCCTAGTTTTCTGACTATACAAATTATTTGGTGAGAGACGTGATTCCAACAGATATGACTCCACAGAAAAGGAAGAAGTTCCTGTTTGATGCTCAAAGGTACTATTGGGATAAACCTTATCTATTCCACATTTGTGTAAATGGACTAATTCAGAGATGTATGCCAGAGGTATAGATGTTGAGTATTTTGGAGGCCTGCAACTCATCACCGGTCGACGGTCATCATAGTGGTATCCAAACTGCACAAAAAATTTTGTAGTGTGGGTATTATTGGCCCTCTATCCACCAGGATGCTTACAATTTTGCCAAGTAATATGATCAATGCCAAAGTAAGGTGGCATTATGCTTAAGCATGAGCTACCATTGACCCTTATCCTAGAAGTAGAGTTTTTTGATGTATGGGGTATTGACTTCATGGGCCCATTTATGAGCTCATATTGGATGAAATACATCTTGGTGGTTGTGGACTATGTATCCAAATGGGTGGAAGCTATTGCACTCCCTAACAATGAAGGAAAAAGTGTCACAACATTTCTGCGAAAGCACATATTCACTAGATTTGGTACTCCCAAAGCAATCATCAGTGACAGTGGGTCACATTTTTGTAACCGCCTCTTTAGAACTCTACTGGAGAAATATGGTGTGAAGAATAAGGTGGAAACACCTTACCATCCTCAATCAAGTGGGCAGGTGGAAGTGTATAACAGGGAGATAAAGACTATTTTGGCCAAAACAGTGAACACCAACTGGACAGATTGGTCTAGGAAGCTTGATGATGCATTGTGGGCATATCGAACCACTTATAAGACCCCTATTGGCTCATCTCCATATCATATTGTCTATGGCAAGTCATGTCATCTACCGATAGAGTTGAGCATAAGGCATTATGGACACTGAAAAAGCTGAACTTAGATTGGAATGAAGTGGCCAAGTTGAGACTAGATCAGCTCAAAGATTTAGATGAGTTTTGACTTTAAGCTTATGAGAGTGCGGCCATTTATAAAAAAAGGATGAAAATCTACCATGACCGGAAGATTGCAAAAAGGGAGTTCAACACTGGTGATTTGGTCCTATTGTTTAATTTAAGGCTCCGCTTGCATCTAGGGAAATTGAAATCTTGGTGGATTGGACCGTATAGAGTGGTGAACGTGTCCCCATATGGTGTAGTGGAGCTTGAGAATAAAGATGGTAAGAGGTTCAAGGTGAATGGGCAACTGATAAAGCTGTATTTGGGGAACACCGAAGAGATAAGAGGGATTGAGTTGGCGTACCTTGATGACGCCTAAATGGGCAAGGAGGTTGCGTCATGCCGCGACGTTAAATCAGATGCTGCATAGGAGGAAACCCATGAAAGGTGAAGTCTGAGTAGCCACAGATATGTCCCTTTCCCTTGTTCTTACATATTCGATGCTTCAGGGACGAAGCATGTTTTTCAAAGGGGAGGTGTACTTGTATTTTGGGATTTTTGTTCGTCCGAGGGTTTTTCTTGTCGTGTGCCTTTTCCCTCAGACATGTTATCTAGTAGAACCGACATGTTTAGGTTGTTTTTGTTATTCATTTAATTAGAAGTAGCTTAGGATTGCTTTGTAGCCAATAAATATACTAGTTTGATGTTTTCAAAAAAAAAATTGACCCTATTTAAAAATTTTGATGTTAGTTGTGTAGTTAATTGCAATTGCATGACTATTATGGATCTTTGTATGGCATCTATATTATTAGCATGTGTAGTTTTAGCTTAGACATGCATGAACTTGATAGGTATATTCAACGCAAACCGGTAATGTATACATAGTCCAATACTGCATTGAGGATCTAGAACTTGCTCGGTTGGTCTTTACATAGGTTTTAGGATAGTTGGTTAGGAAATGATCGTAGGGCATTTTTTATTGTAGCCACTTTAGCTTAAATTACCCTACCAAATAAAATGAGTCCCTTGATCCCAATTTTGAGCCTTATATTGACCATTCTTCTTTGATTAACCCTTCACCTTACCCATTGTTTATAATGATTCTGTTTTGGCCCTGGTCCTTCTTTGAACATTATGAACCTCAACTCAGAAAAAATGCCTAAGTTGAGGGTGACTATAGTAAGGGTACATACATTTTGGATAGGTGGAAAAGGAAAAGAAAGGAAAAAAGTTAAAGGGTGAGGTGTGGTGTGAAAAGAAAAGAAAGAAAAAGAGCTAAGAAAAAAATGAAAATACAAGAAAATAAAAGAGAAAAAGAATGAAGAAAAAGATGAGAGAAAACATGCCACACCCACGTATTGCATTTAAATGGAGAAAAAGGAGGAAAAAGTTGAAAAAGTGAAAAGTGAAGCCACAATTATGTAGTGCTAAGGAAGGTTTAAGTCACTAAATTTCATATAT
>JACEIK010003973.1:90789-102101 GCA_018107945.1 Datura stramonium
TCAATCAAGAACAATAGATGAAGATATGAAGGTGCTAGTATTAACATAATTATAGAGAAGAAGATGATAGGAAGAGAGGAGGAAAGAATAAAATGCTAGATCATAAGTAATGTGTTCAATATCATTGATTGATCTAACTCATTCTACATACAGTGAAGGTATATATAGAGTTCAAGAGAACTCACATAGCTATACGGTTAGCTATATAAACTGTCTTCGAACCAACTTAACTAACTTCAACTACTTTAAATGTTTTCCGAACTTCTTACTACTGACTTCTTATCAACAGTATTTTATGCTCACTAACACTCTCCCTCAAGTTAGGAGGAGGTAAGAACAAATCAAAGATACCTAGCTTGGATTTCAAATATTCATTCTGTACTCTTGTTAAACCTTTTGTAAATAAGTCAGCATGTTGTTCTCTTCTGGAGATGTACTATGTTGTGATCATTCCTTGTTGAAGTTTTTCCCTCACAAAATAACAATCAATCTCTATTATTTTTTTCTTTCATGAAACACAGGGTTAGCAACAATTTGTAATGCTACTTTACTGTCACTATATACCATTACTGGTTGCATCACTTTTGCTCCTACTTCTTTCAACAATCCAAGTATCCAGATTACCTCTGCAGTAGTAGCAACCATACTTCTATATTCTGCTTCTACAAAACTTCTAGACACAACAGCCAGTTTCTTAGATTTCCAAGAGACTAAGGAATCTCCAAGCTTGATCATGTAACCTGTAGCAAACCTTCTTGTTAAAGGGCATGATGCCCAATCTGCATCACAATAGGTAGTAACCATTTTGTTGTTTTTGCTAGACAATAGTAAGCCTTGATTTGGTTGGTGTTTGATATATCTCACTACCCTTAGAGTAGCTTTCATGTGTGACCTCTTAGACTTTGTAAGAATTGGCTCAAGGTCTGTGCAGCAAAAGAGATATCAGGCCTTGTAACTGTCAAATACTACAGGTTTCCAATTAGTTTCTGATAAGCAACTTGGTCAGCTGGTGGATTTTCTTCTATCAAACCAGCTTTCTCATCAAATTATTTGGTAGTCAACTTTTCATTGTGTCAACAGGACTACTTGTTGGCTTAGAATCTCCCAATCCAGTTTCTGAAATCAGTTCTAAGGCATACTTCCTTTGATGCATTGTGATCCTTTACTTTGACCTAGCAAACTCAATACCTAGGAAGTACCTTAATTCTCCTAGATCTTTTATCTTAAAAACTTGCTTAAATGCAACCTTATTTTCTTCAATAAGTTCAAAACTATTACCAGTGATCAACATATCATCAACGTACACCAGTATGATTATTGTCCTTTTGATTGACTTTTTCATAAACAAGGAATGATCATACTTACTCTATGTAAAGTTGTATTTGAGTAGAGCCTCTGAAAACTTTGCATTCCACTACCTAGGGGCTTGTTTGAGCCCATACAGGGATTTAACTAGTTTACATACCGTTGTCTCTCCCTGACTATTAAATCCCCGTGGAAGGTCCATATAAATTTCATCATATAAATCACCCTGTAGGAAGGCATTGTACACATCCATTTAATGAATGTTCCAGTTTGATGCAGCTGCTAAGGATAGAAAAATTTTGACTGTAACCATTTTCACAACAGGTGAAAAGGTTTCCTGAAAATCAATTCCTTCTCTATGGTTATACCCTTTGGCTGCCAACCTAGCCTTGTACCTCTCTATTGTTCCATCTACCTTATACTTAATTTTATAAGCACACCTGCAGCCTATAGTAATCTTACCAGGATTGTAGAGACACCACCTCCCAAGTATTGTTTTGTTCTAAGGCTTGAATTTCTTCCTGCATAGCTTGAATCCAATTCGGATCATTTATTGCCTCTTTATATGAACTTGATTTTGTACTAGCAGAAAAATCACCAATGAAAGCTTGATACTTACTGCTTATCCTGTCATAGGATATGTACTTCTCCATACTCATGTATATTGAGAGAGAACAAAATCCTTTAGCCACACAGGTGGATTCTTTCCTCTTTCTAATCTTCTACTCTCGCAAGACACAACTTGTGGTATAGGAACTGACACAGACTGTTCTATAAAACTATCACCATAAGACATAGATCCTCCTGTGTCTTCAAACATTGGCATAACAAGAGGTATCTCTTCTGTTTCTACAGATGAGGAACTATCAACAACCTCAAGAGTATTGATTAGCCAGTTATATGATTCTGTAAATTATGCTGTTGTGTCTACAAAGATAACTTTGTTGGACTGAGCTGTTGTACTGAAAGGGAAGACTTTTTCCTTGAAGACAACATCTCTGTTAACAGAAAACACATTATTAGTTAAATCTAAGATAATATATCCCTTCTAAACACTAGAGTATCGCATATGCACAATAGTCCTTGCTCTAGATAACATTTTATCATTTTAAGTCACATCTTTTGCATAGCACAAACACCCAAGAACTCTTAAGTTCCCCAAGTTAGGTTGCTTATTATAAACTCTTTCAAAAGGATATACACCACCAAGAACAGAACTAGGAAATCTATTAATAAGATACACTGCAGTCAAAACATAGTGTCTCCAAAATCTTATAGGTATATGAGCTTGTATTCTAATGGCTCTTGTAACCTCTAATATATGCCTATGCTTTCTCGAAACTACACCATTCTTTTGAGATGTGTAAGCACATGTTTTCTGGTGCATTATTCCTAATTGTTTAAACATAGTATCATAGACATAGTTCAAAAATTCAGTTCCATTATTACTTCTCAAGATTTTGACCATCCTATCAAACTATTTCTTTAGGTAGTTAAAAAAATATTGCAGACATACACACACATCACTTTTATTCTTAAGTAGAAATACCCAAGTGAATCTAGAAAAGTCATTCATAATTGTCAAAAAGAATCTATTTCCATTAAATGTAGCAGTCTTATAAGGTCCCCCACACATCTACATGTATCAAATCCAGATATGTTTCACTTTATATACTACTAGAAGGAAAAGGTAATCTGGTTTGTTTAGAACATGGAGATACAGTACATGTATTCAAATTTGTCTTAATATGTTGTAGACCGCAAGGAAACAGTTTATTTAACACTATAGAAAAACTATGTCCAAGCCTTACATGCCAAAGACTGATATCCACTTTGTTATTCCCTAATGAATTCTGAACAACTAGATTGAGATTTCTTCCAAATGCATCATGATGATTTGTCTTAATATGTTGTAGACGGCAAGGAAACAGTTTATTTAACACTATAGAAGAACTATGTCCAAGCCTTGCATGCCAAAGACTGATATCCACTTTGCTATTCTTTGGTGAATTCTAAACAACTAGACTGAGATTTCTTCTAGATGCATCATGATGATTTAACAACAAATATAGGTCATCTTCCTCTTTACCAATCTCCTTCACTTTTTCGGTGAAGAGATCCTAAAATATACAAAATTTAGGAAAAAAGGAGACAAAACACTGTAACTCCTTTGTTAGTTTTGATACAAATAGAAGATTATAGCTAAAATTAGGAACATGAAACATATTAGACACAGTACTTCTCTGAGATATTGTACTATTTCCATTGTGTGTAACTATAGAGGTATCACCATTAGGTAGCGGTACTTTTCTTTGTTTAGCATTTTCTGTGATAGTTTCCTTTTTCAACAGATCAAGGGTGGAAGTCATATGGTTTGTAGCCCTAGTGTCTATGATCCATTCATGACTATTGGGTACTAACATTTATACCCCGAAAGTCTTAAGATCCGACTCGGGAGTTGAAACAGAGAAAATTGTATTTTCTGCACCAAGTCACAGAATGAGTTGTCCTGTGACCCATCAGGTTGACCACGAGTCATTAAGTGAATTGTGGTTAGGGGTGTTGACTTGCCTAGAAATTCCAAAGTGGGGGTGACCACGAGTCAAGGTCAACCCCACGAGCCATTAGGTCACCCGTGGTCAAGGGCAGTTGATGGATGAAGGATAAGTTGACAGTGTATCCCACGAATGGATACCATGAGTCGTGGTTAGATGCCACAATTCGTTAGGTGAGTCGTGGTCAGTAGTTGATCAAAGAATTGAGGTTTTGGGCGGTGGAGGTAACGAAAGGTGACCACGAGTCGTGGTCACTAGTGACGAGCCGTTAGGTCCCTCGTAGGGACCCTTTGAGGAAATTGGCCAGTGTAAATAATGACAGGAGACAATGACTCATGCCCAGTGATGACGATTCGTCCAGTCCCTCATTGGGACTGGCAGTCAGCTTTTCATTATGAATTTAGTAAGGGATTTTCCGTAATTCCTATGATCCTAAGGCCTAAAATACATCATTTTAAGCTATTAATAGTGAGTTTTAAGATGGGTAAGTTCCTTCTAAGCTATTCCTATTCATGCATGTAATCTTAGAGAGCTAGAGAGGTGATCAAGCTTCCTTCCAAATTCTTCTCAATTCTTCATTACGAAATCAAGGGAATCGTAGAATCAACTCTTCTCAGGTATGTAGGATTATGAATGGGTGAATTTATTCACAACCATGCCCAATCCCTCTCTAATTTATGAAAATCTATATGTTGATCCTATGGAGTTTTACCTAATGCATGAACTCCCTAAGTTTCTACCATGGGTATGATCTAGGCATGTTTGTATTATTTAATTATGATTCATGGGCAGGTTTTACAATGTTTTCAAATATAAATCAGGTTTTCAAGTTTTATAAATTACGATGCCCATCCATGAAAGTTTATAAAATTGAGATCTTTGATATATGTGCAAGCATGATGCGATATTTATGAGAAAAGAATATTTTTAAGTAAACCATGTTTAGGATAATTTTTTCAAGTGAATCAAGTTATTTTCAAGCATGTTAAAGTATTGGGAAATCCCAAATGTTCAAGCATGTTTTATGATTTCATTAATTACCTTACCACATAGTTTTGGAGTCAAGACTCACTATTTTCAGCTTGTGGTATGGGTTGAGCCAGGACTCCTCATGCATGATTTAAGATTTTATATCTATATTTGATTCAGCTTCGTCTCTAGATGATGGTCAGCTTCGTTGAAAAATGATAGTGAGCTAATGCATGTTTTTGGGAGTAGTGTCTAGCACAAAGTAGGCTAAGGGTCAGTCAACCCCATGCCTCAAAACTACGTGCCCATGTAGGTTTTATATATATATAACACTTTGGGACCTCCCTTGTGAGATTTCCCCTACCCCAAGAGGCCTTCAACTTGATATCGATATTATGGTTTCGTCCTTAGCCCTGACAAAACTTTGGACGGCTCTGCCCTCTTAAGTTTAATAGTTGGGACCACATAAGCTCTATCGTTGTAATGCCGGTTATATGACGAGTCTCCCATTATTCCTCATGATTTTAGTTATGCATGTTTATCATTCATGATATATATATATATATACATACACACACATACACACACACACACACACACATATATGTTCTAAAGCAGGTTTTACCCAATGTTCATTTTACTTATGATTATCAAATTTCAGTTTGGGTCATTCAATTTAGTTATGATGTTCAGTTATGTTCGGATCATGATTTCAGAAATTTTCTTGCAAGCCCTACTCTCAGCTTCTTATCTTGATTATGTTTTGTATTATGAATGTTTTAATGATTATACTTACCTAAGCAGTTTTACTTACCTTGCATACTCGATACATTCTACATACTGTGTATACTCTATGCTATATCGTTTTATGACAGGCTCCGACCTTCAAACTCAGCCCCATCACTAGCCAGTTCTGGAGTTAGCATCCAGTCTCTATTGGTGAGTCCCATCTGTCGAGGGCCCCTTTCTATTCAGTTATGTTTATGTATTTCAGTTTCAGACTTAGAGAGTTAGTTGGCATTTTGTCCCATCAACTCATCATATATAAAGGCCTTTCAAACATAGATTGTATTCAGCTTCGGACTCGTGTTGTATGTTCAGATTTCATGTTATGTTTAGACTTCCGCTATATTTATTATGATTGATCTTCCATGTTATCAATTGAGTTAGATGTATGTTCATGCCATGGGTCAACTTGGAGTCTCTCGGAGCTCCTTGTCCCATGTATCGATCCGGGCCTATGTTCGGGTCGTGACAAACTTGGTGTCAGACAATAGGTTTTGAAGTGTCCTAGGGTGTCTAAAAAGTCGCATTAAGTAGAGCCTTTTTCATGGGTGTGAATCGTGCCACACTTATGACAAAGAGGCTATGAGACATTTAGGAAATGTTCCCTTCTTTCATGATCTATGTCGTGCGGTGAAATGTCTCTCCATTCCTCTAACTCGTGCTATACGCATGTGCAGAAACATGTCTTCTTAGAGCGACAACAGGAGCCAATCAGCCCCACCAACCCCAATGGATCCCATTTTTAGGCAGGTTACAGATGCAGAACTCGGGGGACGCTTTCAGAGTGTTGATACGAGCCATGATCACCCCTCCTAACCAGTAGATTATCCCATCCGCAAACCCTATCAGAGAGGCGGCAGCTACTAGGGTTCAATACTTCACGAGGAGGAATGTGTCTAAGTTTGGTGGTTCAAGTATGGATGGACAGTTGAAGAGGGGAGAAGGTAGGAGCAAAAGGCCCAAGATCGGAGACTTGGAGAGTCCCCAACAAGGGTCATGTAGTGGAAGTCGTGCTCAACCCCGGCAGAGCTCTATAGCCCAGGTTCGGGGAAGCATGCCTCGGGTGAGAGTGATTACCTATCCAGTTTGCGAGCGTTACGGGAAGAACCACCTAAGAAAGTGCACGGTGAGTTAAGATGTTTGCATCTATTATGGACGGCCTGTTCCTAAATAAAAAGATTGCCCTTCAGCCAAGAAAGATGGCCAGAGAGGTCGTGCCCCGGCCACCCCTCCAGCAACCTTATTAGGCTGGCAGCATGCCTGAAATGCGGTAGGGCGTACACGGGATAGTGTTTGGCAGGTTCAGGCGTCTGTTTTGGATGTGGGGAGGTCGTACACATGCACATAAATTGACCATCAGCCAAGAAGGGCAAGGGTAGAGCCTGTGCGCCAATCACCGGATCAGTAGCTTAAGCAAATCGCCCATTCCAGTAGGATAAGTTTCCAAGAGCAAGTGGCAGTCAGCCTCAAATGTAGTCCCAGGTGAGTTATAAGCCTTCCTATTGAACCTATCATAATTGCTAGTTTTGATAACTACTGTACAAGGTACATGATCCCTTTTGTGCATTTTAATATGAGATTTATTTCATAGAAGGTAGGGAAATGGTAAGGGGGGCCAATTCAGGTCCTAATGTTTTCTAGTGAGGAAGTTCTATAAATATTATCTGGGGGTAGTCCATCCATTCCCATTTAGATGTTTCCCTTATGTTTCGCACGATGCTAAGCTTAACTCATGCTTATGTTCAGAACCTTAAGATGATAGGTAACCCCATCAGTTAACGATTCTAATATTACCCATTCAGCTTGGTGTCATTACCCTCATTATATATGTGAATTCATGTCTCTCAGTATGCTCAGCTCTATGAACTCAGCCCCCTAAGACTTGCCTTATCAACTCATAAGATCGTGCTATACCAGGTATATGCTCAACTTAGATTTCTTAAACGATTCATTCTCATGATTCCCTTACTCTAAACCCAATGGATGTTTCCCATAATGAAGATGATGGTTAAAATGGGTACATTCAAGGTCTCTCTGTCCTTTCCATAAGTGTCTAATATGTAGAAGTTCAAGAAGTGTGGTTAGTAGCCAAGCTTGGGAGTGTAACAACCCACGTGGTCATTTTGCAATTGTAGATCTTTTTTTTGAGGTCGAACCTTTCCGTATCTTTATTCTATTATTCATGACTTGCGTAGGTGGATGACACCATTTTCGAGATGATCTAATGAAGATCGGGTGAGATTTTTGATTTTTGGAGGGATTGAGGATTGAGGGGTTTGACCAAAGTCAACATTTCAGGTTAATGAGCTTGAATTTGGGTTCTGAAAGCTCTGTTGGTTCCGGATGGTGAGTTATGACTTAGTTGGGTAGTTGCATAGATCTCGAGGTGATTTGGACCTTTGGTTGAAATTATGAACTTTAAGGAGGCTAAGTGTGACCACTTTCAACTTCTGATCCAAACAACTTTATATTGGTAATTTGATGATTCCAATCGGTTCAGAATGAGTTTTATGATTGAATTACGCATTTAGGTTGTGACCGGGAGATTCCGGATGAGTTTCGGGTGGATTTGAATGTTTTGCGTATTTGGCATGATCTTAAGCATAAAAGGTGTAAACTCATAGGTTCAAGACTTCAAAATTTTTAGGATGAGTTTTAGGAGTTTGGTTGGTTGACTCCACTGATGGCGGTGTTATTGTTCATAACAGATCAGAATCATCCATGGTGACTGATGTAAAAGCTAGATAGGACGAGGGCCCTATTTTGTTAAACTGAATGAAGCCATCTAGAATCAGAAGGTAGAGGTCTTCTCTAAAGGGGGAGATGGTGTGCTCGATATTAGGGTCGTCGGTGCGTTCCAGATGTTGGTGATTTGAGAGATCAAATGTTACACGAGGCTCACGGTTCTAGGTATCTGATACATCCAGGTGCCATCAAGATGTAACGTGACCTACGAGAAGTCTATTGGTGGAATGGCATGAAGAAGGACATCGCTGAATTTGTTCCTAAGTGCCCAAATTGTCAGCAAGTAAAGGTTGAGCACTAGAGACTGGGGGGTGCACTTCAGGACATCAACATTCCTACATGGAAGTGGGAGGAAATCAATATGGACTTCATCACAGGGTTACCTCACACTTGTCGATAGTATGACTCCATTTGGGTGGTCGTACATAGGTTTACCAAAGTCGCTCATTTTCTACCGGTCAAAACCACTGATTCAGTGGAGGATTATGCCAAACTATACACCCGAGAGCTAGTTTAGTTGCATGGAGTGCCCTTGTCCATCATATCGGATAGAGGTACTTAGTTTACTCTTAGTTTTGGAGGTCGTTTCAAAAAGAACTTGGTACTCAGGTCAAGTACAGTATGACATTTCACCCACAAATGGATGGTCAAGCGGAGCGGTCAATTCAGACTCTCGAGGAAATGTTGAGAGCATGTGTGATTGACTTCAAGGGTAGTTGGAATGACGATTTGCCTCTTATTGAGTTTTCATACAATAACAACTACCTTTCTAGCATTTAGATGGCTCCGTTTGAGGCTCTCTATGGACAGAGATGTAGATCGCCTATTGGTTGGTTTAAGTTGGTAAAGATGCATTGATAGGACCAGACTCAGTCCATGAGGCCATGGAGAAAGTTCAGCTCATACGGGACAGGTTGAAAACAACTCAAAGTCGTCAATAATCCTATGCAGATGTGAGGAGGAGAGAACTTGAGTTTGAAGTCGACAATTAGATATCTCTAAAGGTGTCTCCCATGAAGGCAGTGATAAGGTTTGGAAGGAAAGAAAAACTCAGTCCCCATTATATTGGCCCATACCGAATTGTGAAACGGGTAGGCAAGGTGGCATACAAATTGGAATTTCCCTTAGAATTAGTTTCCGTTCATCCTGTTTTCATGTATCGCTCTTAAAGAAGTGTTTGGGGGATCCAACTCTAGTTATTCCGGTGGAGAGTGTAGGTGTAAAAGACAACCTTAGTTATGAGGAGGTTTCTGGTAGAAATACTAGAACATCAGGTTCGAAGGCTAAGAAACAAGGAAGTAGCTTCAGTTACAGTTTTATGGAGAAATCAACATATTGAGGGAGCTACATGGGAGGCTGAAGCAGATTTTATGGCTAGATACCCATATTTATTCCCTACCAGCTCAGTTCCAGCTTGAGGTATCAGTTTTTGCCCTAAACTCTATTCAATTTCATGTTCAGTTCATGTGCCTCAATTTCTTTCATGTAAATGAATGTATGTATGATTCATGAATTCAGTTCAGTCATGTAGTTAAAAATGGAGTTAGTCATTCCGTCAGTTTTCGGCTTATATAATCAGTATTTGAGTATCATGATTGCAATTATCTGCTTTTCTATATGATTTTCAACATTTGAGGACGAATGTTCCCAAGGGGGAGATATTGTTATACCCTGAAATCCCTAAGATCAGACCGGGAGTTGAAATGGAGAAAATTAAATTTTCTGCACCAGGTAACAGGACGAGTCATCCAGTGATCCATCAGGTTGACCATGAGTCGTTAAGTGAATCGTGGTGAGGGGTGTTGACTTGCCTGGAAATTCCAAAGTGGGGGTGACCACGGATGTGACTACGAGTCATGGTCATCCCCACGAGCCATTAGGTCACCCATGGTCAAGGGCAATTGATGGATGAAGGATAAGTTGGTAGTGTATCCCATCAATGGACACCACGAGTCGTGGTCAGATCAATGATTCTTTAGGTGAGTCGTGGTCAACAATTGATTAGAGAATTGAGGTTTTGGGCAGTAGAGGTAACGGAAGGTTACTGCGAGTCGTGGTCACCAGTGACGAGCCGTTAGGTCCCTTGTGGGGACCTTTTGAGGAAGTTGGCCAGTGTACAAAATGACAGAAGACGACAACTCGTGCCCAATGATGACGATTCGTCCAGTCCCTCGTTGGGACTGGCAGCCAGCTTTTCTCTGGGAATTTTGTAAGGGATTTTCCATAATTCCTATGATCCTAAGGCCTAAACTACATCGTTTTAAGATATGAATTGTGAGTTGTAAGAGGGGTAAGTTCATTCTAAGTTATTCCTATTCATTCATGCAAACTTAGAGAGCTAGAGAGGTGATCAAGCTTAATTCCTTCCAAATTCTTCTGAATTCTTCATTGGGAAATCAAGGAAATTGTAGAATCAACTCTTCTCAGTTATGTAGGGTTATGAAATAGGTGAATTTGTTTACACCCATGCCCAATCCCTCTCTAATTCATGAAAATCTATATGTTAATCCTATGGGGTTTTACCCAATGCATAAAGCATAAACTCCCTATGTTTCTACCATGGGTATGATCTAGGCATGTTTGTATTATTTAATTATGATTCATGGGAAAGTTTTACAATGTTTTCAAGTATAAATAAGTTTTTCAAGTTTTATAAATTACGATGCCCATCCATGAAAGTTCATAAAAATTGAGATCTTTGATGTATGTGCAAGCATGATGTGATATTTATGAGAAAAACATGTTTTTAAGTTACCCATGTTTAGCATAATGTTTTCAAGTGAATCAAGTTATTTTCAAGCATGTTAAAGTATTGGGCAAGCCCACATGTTCAAACATGTTTTATGATTTCATTAATTAGCTTACCACATGTTTTGGAGTCAAGACTCCCACTATTTTCAGCTTGTGGTATGGTTTGAGCCAGGGCTCCTCATGCATGATTTAAGGATATAT
>JACEIK010003973.1:116938-147038 GCA_018107945.1 Datura stramonium
GTATCATTTAGAGATGGAAAAAAGGGTATTGTCACTGGAATTGAAAAAATTGGAAGTACAGAAGCAAAAGATCTTGAAGAAGTATATCATGTTGATAGATTGAAACATAATCTGCTGAGTATATCTCAATTGTGTGAAAAAGGCAATAAGGTAACTTTTACTTCTGTAGGTTGCAGGGTCAAAAGGCTGGATACAAAGAAAATTGTTATAAGTGCAAGCAGACATAAAAATATGTACAAGGCAGACATCATGGGAATGCCTGATACAAATCTAACATGTCTCAGTGCACTAGACTGTGACCCCCTTCTTTGACACAAAAGACTTGGGCATGCTAACTTGAAGCAGTTAAATAACCTTGCTTCAAAGGACATAGTTATAGGCTTTCCTAAAACTTGGTTAAAAAATGATAAAGTCTGTAGTGCCTGTGTAAGGGGGAAGAAAGTAAGATCCTCATTCAAATCAAAGAATCAAGTGAGCACAAATAGGTGCCTTGACCTGTTGCATATGGGTCTTTGTGGACCCATGAGCATAAGAAGAAGAGGTGGTAAAATGTACATTTTTTTTATTATTGATGATTGCTCCAAGTTCACATGGACCTTGTTTTTAGCTTCTAAAGAAGATGCCTTTGATGTCTTTTCTATTTTTGTTAAAAAGATGGAAAAGAAGATAGACATCTCCTTTATTTCCATAAGATCTGATCATGGAACAAAATTTGAAAATGCAAAATTCTTAGAATTTTGTTCACAAAATAGAATAGATCATAATTTCTCTACTCCAAGAACTCTACAGCAAAATGGAATAGTAGAAAGGAAAAATAGGACTCTAGAAGATATGGATAGAACAATGATGATTGCAGGTAATCTTGCAAAAAAATCTTTGGACTGAGGTCATAAGTATTGCATATTATATTGTGAATAGATGCATAAATAGAACTATGTTAGACAAGACTCCCTACGAATTACTCAGGGGTAGGAAGCCTAACATTGCTCATCTGAGTATCTTGGGTGCAAATGGTTTATTCACAATAATGGAAAAGACAATTTGGAAATTTTGATGCCCGAAGTGATAAGGGAATCTTCTTAGGTTACTCACAACACAGTAAAGCCTATAGGGTATTAAATAAAAGAACAAACTATGTTGAAGAAAGTGTACATGTTTTTGATGAATCTAGTATTCTGTTTGAGACTAACATGCAGGATGAAAGTGAACCTGATGAACATACTCAGGAACAAGTTGTGTCACCTGTTTCAACTGTAGATCAAAGTGTGGGCCACTGATTGGGGGAACAACAAATAATGAAGTTGATTCAACACCAATGCAACCAGCTAACTCAGAAGCAGGAACTTCACAAGGGATGATGTCGAAAAGCTATAAGTATCAGGACTCACATCCTCTTGAAAATATTCCCACAGATCTTACTTCTGGGATCACCACATATCAGGGTTGAAAAACTTATGTGACTTCAATGCTTTTCTGTCCAAAATTAAGCCTAAGAAGGTGAAGGAGGCTCTTCTTGATGAGTACTGGATAATTGTTATGCAAGAAAGTTAAATCAGTTTGAAAGAAGCAAAGTGTGGCACTTGGTACCTCCTCCTGAAGGCAGAACTGTGATTGGTACAAAATGGGTATTTTGAAACAAGCTGGATGAGCATGGAATAGTTACAAGGAACAAGGCCAGACTAGTGGTCCAAGGCTACATCAAGAAAAAGGTATTGATTATGATGAAACATTTGCCCTTGTTGCAAGACTTGAAGCAATCAAATTACTTATAGTCGTTGCAGCTTTTAAAGAGTTCACTCTTTATCAAATGGATGTAAAGAGTGTTTTTTTGAATGGATATTTAAAAGAGGAAGTATATGTGAAGCAACCACCAGGTTTTGAGAGCTCTGAATTTTCTGATCATGTCTATAAATTAGAAAAAGCCTTGTATGGATTTAAGCAAGCTCCAAGAGCTTGGTATGAAAGGCTTTCAAAGTTCTTGTTGCAGCATGGGCACAAAAGAGGGAGAATTGACAATACACTCTTCTTGAAAACAAAAGGATAGAATCTATT
Source organism: Datura stramonium (assembly GCA_018107945.1). Taxonomy (NCBI): domain Eukaryota; kingdom Viridiplantae; phylum Streptophyta; class Magnoliopsida; order Solanales; family Solanaceae; genus Datura; species Datura stramonium. Next base: position 118,991 of record JACEIK010003973.1, read on the forward strand.
GATTATGCAAGTGTATGTGGATGATATCATATTTGGATCAACCAACAACCTCATGACTTAAGAGTTTACAAGGCTCATGAATGGAGAATTTGAAATGAGCATGATTGGAGAATTGAATTTTTTTCTTTCTTTGAAAATTAAACAAACTCCCATGGAATTTTGATCCATTAGTAGAAGTATGTGAAGGAGTTGCTCAAAATATTCAATACGGAAGATGCTAGGGAGATCGACACTCCCATTGCCACTGCCATAAAATTGGACCTTGATGAAACAGGTCCATCCATAGAGCAGAAGCTCTATAGAGGTATGATTGACTCTCTCTTATATCTCACTGCAAGTAGACCTAACATTGTTTTCAATGTTGGTTTGTGTGCTAGATTTCAAGAAAATCCTAGAGAATCTCATCTCAAGGCTGTCAAAAGAATTTTGAGATACTTGAAGGGAACAACAGATTTGGGGTTGTGGAGTCCAAAAGGAAGTAGTTTCTCGTTGTAGGATATGCTGATGCTGATTATGCAGGTTATCTGGTTGACAGGAAGAGTATATCAGGTATGGCATACTTCATTGGACCATGTTTGATATCCTGGTCTACGAAGAAGTAAAACTCTGTAGCTCTATCCACTGCTAAGGCTGAATATGTGGCAATTGGATCATGTTGTGCACAGTTGTTATGGATCAAACAACAACTTATGGATTTTGGCATTGATGTTGGCTGTATTCCAATTTTGTGTGATAATACTAGTGCCATCAATATTGCTAAAAATCCTATTCAACATAAAAGAACTAAACATATTGATATTATACATCATTTTCTTAGAGATAATGTTGATAAAGGTCATATCTCTATTATGTTTTGTTCTACTGAGGAGCAAATTGCTGATATATTTACTAAGGCTATAAGTAGAGAGCACTTTGAAAGGAAGAAGTTGCATTTACGGATGATTAAGATTGCATAAGCCTTCTTCAATGATTTGCTAAATTAAGAAAATTACCCATTGTATTCATCAATTTGCTATTTAATTTAGTCTTACACATTTAATTGTACATCCCAATTCCAGTTCATTGATCTTATTTTAACATAATATTATATTAAATTATGTAGAGAAGGAGTCTACAAATACATATGTAAACCTTAGTGCTGCTGCTAGGAATGTGCTACTTTCCACTAATTAACTTGTGAGTATTTGAAACGTCTAAGCTTTCTTGTTCCATTCCATTATGACTTTGAAACCGTCCCATCACCCACTTTCTCTCTGCATTATGTCACATCCTCTCACACGTTCCACCTTCCATCTCTCTCCTATAAATGGTGTAGTTGGATGACGTTAAGATCACAAGATCCTCTTTCTTTTCTTGATATACCTCATCCTGAAGTTCCTCTCTAATAACTGCATCTAAGCCTAGCCATGGAAACTCCGTCTTCCTTCACCAGCAAAGTCCCTATTGATACTTCCCCATCTAAGTCTCGTGACATTGTGTTTCATGAAATAGAGACTCAACCCGAGAGAGTTCCTTTTCCCATTCCCTTCAAAGTGGCAGATTTTGTAGCATGGAATGCTTTTAAAAATCATTCTCCACCTTGTCTGCTACGCCTTCTGACATTCCCTCTCCTTCTAGTCCTATATGTGAAGTCTCCCCTCTTCAATCTGCTAATAATGATGGGATTCCTATTGCTGAGCTAATTCCAAGGAAATTTCGGTCTCGATTGAGGAGGAGGTTTGGGTTATTCATTCCCATTCCTGACGATGAACCATCACAAAAAACCCCTTCACCATCTGTTTCAACTCGGATTCCTCACACTAGAACTCAGAAGCGTCAAGAAGAATCCATTCTTGAAAAAGCTCTTCAAGAAAGTAAGAAGAAGAAACATTCTACAATGCTCTCTTCTTCAAAAGAAGTCCTATCTCCAGACAATTTGTTGCTTTGAAAGGTTTGAAGGTCGAAAGTGGTGAAAAGGTCCCTTCCAAAGACTAAGAAACCTCCCTCTTCCTCTTCCAACTTTGCGTCAAAATCTCCTTCCACACCTGTTCTCAAACCTGCTCCCAAACCTATTACTCCACCTGCTTCAAAATCTCCTTCCAAAACTCCGTCAAAACCTGCCTCTATGTCACGACCCGAATATAGGTCCGGACCAAGACACAGAACCTAGAACCACGAATGGCTCCAAGTCCACCCATGGCATGAACATGATAACTAAAGAACATACATAAGCGGAATATGATAACTGAAATACGAACAAGCAGAAATCTAAAGCACACTTCAACCATACAGAGTCAATATTGACAAGCTGAGATTCTACATATTGTCTAAAAAGCCTCTAACATAAATGAAAAGCTGATGGGACAACATCCCCAACTAACTCACTATAATTCTGAAACTGAAAGTAGCACAACTCAACAATCTGAAGGTCCTCGAAGGATGAGGACTCACCAATAAAAGAACTGGACAAAGCTGTGGGACCGAGTCTAAACGTCTGAACCTATATCATGAAATGATACAACATAGAGTATGTGTTCAGTAATTGGAATGTACTGAGTATGAAAGGTAAGTAAAATAGGCTGAGAAAGTGTTAACTGAAATCATGCATATAAATATAAATTAATAGATCATGAGAGTAAGTACTAGATGCTGATATCTGAAAACATGAATAGTCATGAACTGAATCTCATAATTGAATCGAATGACCTAAAGATGAAACTAAAATCATAAGTAAAAGCTGATAAACTGATCATTGGGTCAAACCTACTAAAAACATAATATCATTAAGGTATAAACATGCATAACTGAGATCATGAGGAACAATGGGAGACTCGCCATATAACCGACACTATCACGATAGAGCTTATGTGATCTCAACTATTACACTCAAGTGGGCAGAGCCGTCCAAAGCCTTGCCAGGGTTAAGGGTGCTACCATGATATCGATATTAAGATGAAGACCCATTCAGGGCAAGGGAAGCTCACAGAGGAGGTCCCAAGGTAAATGTATAATCCTAAATTGGTGAGTAGTTCTGAGACCGGGGGTTTTCTTGAACTCCTAGCCTACTTAGTGCTAGAAACTGCTCCCAAAAACATGCAAGGTGCTCACCATCATTTTTCAATGAAGCTGAAACCATACCATAATCTGAAACGTGGGAGTAGAGACTCCAAAATCCATATGGTAAGCTGATTTATAGAGTTAAATTGAATCATGAAAACATGCTTAATATGAGTGGGATTACACGAAATTTGAGGATCATGCATACTTGAAATAGACTTCACTAGTCAAAACCATAGATTCATATATTTAAGAATTCATAAATATTCATGCCTACTTGATAACTCGTCATACTTGAAATCATGAGCTTATAAGCTTGAAATTCATAAATCATGCATAATAGGGCATAGTCTTCATAAACTTAAAAGCATGAATTAGTAAGTAAATTGAGAGTAAAAACTTACCTAATAGACATAAATCATCAATTGAAATATGAGAGAATTGAACCCATGGAGATAGCATGGAAGATTACATTAAATTGAGTTAAACCCTAGAATTTCACAATTTAGAACTTGAGAAATAGAAATCATGAATTTGGACTTGAAAGGGCATGAGAGTGGAAGAATTTCTCCTATTCATAACCCTACATACCTGGGTTGATGATACCTTGACTTGTCTTAAAGAGGCCAAGAATATTTGAAGAGGTTTGAAAAAGAACCCTAGTCCCTTTCTTGAGAGAAAATCCCACTATCGATCTTTTAGATAAGGATTTAGGCTAGGTTAATCCCTTTAATCTGGCCCAAAGGAAGCCCAAGACAACGTCATTTAGGAGTTAGAAGCATAGGAATTTACTAAAATTCCCCCAAACTATCAAATTAAAATCTATAACTGGCAGTTACTACGACCAACAATATGGGTTGTGGTTTGGTTGTACGACCCGTACTGAGGTTTGTATAATGCATGGTGCTGCTTCACTAAACCACCCATAACTTTTTACTCCAAACTATGATTGACGCATGGTCAGATGCAATGGAAAGAAGACTCAAAAGGATTCTATTTGGTATGATGAATCACCCAAAAACACTTTGTAAAATGAGAGCTATGGTCATTTGAAGTTGACCCTTAAAAGAACTTACATGAAAACTCAATCAGTAAGAAGTCTCCCAACTTAACTTTGTTCTAGAGGTTCCTTATGACCTTAATTTTCATCCAGTGGACTTTTTCCCTTAGGAATTGATCTTAATACCTTTTTTTTACATAAATTCATCGGGTTTGGGTCTATCCGTATACCTAGAAGTGTTCCAAACTTAGCCCAAAAATCTGAGGCGTAAAACATCTTAACTCACGACTAAAATGATGATTAATACCATCATAATGCTACTCATAATGAGTCTTTGTAGCTACTGATCCTTCCCTAAAATTCCTACAAACCTCCTACCTAGGATCCTTCCCTACAACTCGTACCACCCTGGTACAGACCATGGGATCTAGTCGTGGTTTCCTTGCCAATTTCTACTAATATCTCTGAACTCATACTACGAGTCTTGGTAGGTCTTGTACCTCTATGTTACGATTCGTACTAAGACTCGTTCTAGGATGTTGCACTTTCCTACTTCCCCTCTGAACCTCTTGCTATGGCTCTTAGTATGACTCCTAGGATGTTCCAACGAGTTGTACTGAGGGTCATCCTGAGTAAAACTTTTAGTTTCTATGATGGTTTTGATTCCATATCTAGGGTCTAGTCTTAGGAACTTCTAGTGTGTTACACTTTAAAACTCCCTTCAAAACTCCCTCCTTATCATCTCCTCAAACTCGTTCTTCGAAACGGGTTAGGCAACTTGTTCCAACTCTCGAGTCTGACTTTAAGGGAACAGATGAAGATGAGTCTGGTGGGGTAGACATTTTTGGGATTTCTGACCCCAAATTGCTCCATATGTTACATTTCCAAAAGAGGGCGATCCTTAGGAGAAGGTATGTAATAGGCTATGATGGACCTAAGATGGCCACACTACTAGCAAAACTGGAGGTACAGGGGTGGAATGATCTCTTTCTTCAAGGTGATATGCAAAGGAAATTGAGAAAACTTGAGGTGCTAGAGTTTTATACAAATGGTGTAGAGAAGGGTCTGATGTTTTCTTCCTCTATTAGGGGAATTTCTTTACACTTAGTAGTTGAAGATGTGGGGAGAATCTTACAAGTTCCAGTTGGTGGATGGGATCATTATGCGAAGTTTGAGTGGCCACCTCTGAACAATATGGCCTCTGCACTTGAGATTTGCCGAAAATTCTCTACTAAACCTTCACTTGTTCAACATAGGAGGGTTATGATGAGGGAAATGTCACCCCTTCACCAGTTGTATTTTGATATGGTACACAGGATTGTTTATCACAAAAGGAGAGACACACTGAGTCAAATTATTTTGATCTTACTCTGATGGAGTTGCTTTATACTGAGGTCAAGATAAACTTACCTAGTCTCATTATCAAACACATGTAGAGGGTGCTTCAAATAGATGAGAGGGGTTATGCTCTTCTTATGGGTTCTGGTTGGCTGTCATTTTCAAGGACTACTCTGTTCCTGTCCAAGTCTGGTCTCTCCAAACTACCAAAGACGTTTTGGGACAGGTGAACCATGTTGCCTTACCTGCTTCAATGAAAAAGGCTGAAAATCCTTTGCAGCGTTTGAGACTTGCTTTGGCTGACAAAAGTGCTGAATTGGACAATGCAAAAGCTACTCATGAGATGGAGAAGGCTGTCTTGCAAGCTAAGATTGATGAGTTGGAGTTGACTCTTGTTAAAGAAAGAGCTGATCATATGGATGCTATTCATAAGTTGACCAAGCTGCTTTCCTTTGCCCCTTTCCTAGTCTTGTTGTTCCTTTTTTTTTGCCGTTTCCTGTTGCTCCATCGTTTTTTATTCACTGGATTATTTTGTGTGACTGTAGCTTGATTAATGGTACTGGAATGATAGGATTCCTTTTTTTTTTCTTATATTGATTCTTCACTCTGCACTAGTTAATACTTCATTATGTTTCATGAGATTGATATATGATTGTTTTGAAGATAGCCCAATGGCTATAAGTTTTTTAGCGTTTCAAATTGGCCTTCTTTTCAATGATGTCAAAAGGGGAAAGAATATAGGCTATGCAATGTTTATAACCCATATGACTGACTTGTTTCAATCAAGTGTTTAATCTCTTGGTTCTATAGGTAGATATCATTGAGGGAATAGCTTCAAGGAGTTTGTCATCATCAAAAAGGAGAAATTTATTAGGATCTATGTTGTTTTGATGATTGACAAAGATGATGAAACAAGTCAGCCAAGTTGTTCCAAGGGAGTATAAAATTTACTGTCTAAAGAAGATGACATGGCAGCACTAAATGTTTAAATAGAGATAAGCTGCATGTATCAAAAGATGGTTAAGCCACCTCACATAATCTTAGTGAAATAAACATGTGCTGCCTTGTAAGAGTTAGAGTTTGAATAAAACATAAAGAAATCCAAGAGATAGACTTGAAGAAGGATTCCTACTTGGAGTGAACCTCTAAGGCGGGCAAAGGTAGTTGCTACAAAGATACTAAAGAGTTGTTTATATATAGAATTGTGACTTCTCAATGCAACTTGCGCACTTACAAAGAGAGAAAAGGGAAATCAGCAAAGCGTGAGATTTTGCGGCATTTGAAGTGTGAAGAAATTCAATTAACAAATTTGTCCTAGTAAAGTGATAGGATAGCGTTAGCAATCTTGTACTGGGTGTTGGTAATTAAATTGTAATTGATGTAATCTTAATTCAGTGAGTTATAAACTAGATTAAGAAGAGTTTGTCTTCAAGTAGAGGTATACTAGGAGACGTTTGGGGACACATTCCTAGGGAGGAGTGTGAGCAACTAGGAATTAGAGTTTGTAATTTCTTTAGGTTACAAGAGTTGTCATCTGCTGTTTGAAGAGGCTCTTTGAAATTAGTGAAGTTGAAGAAAATCCTGTGGAGGTACAAGTCGTGGTTTTTCACCTTTTGAGCCGGGTGTTTTCCACGCTAAAATTATTGTGTTCTTTACTCAATGATTTTATCTGGTTAAGTGAAACACGCTAGACAACCTATTTCAAACATAGGTAAACAGCTAAGTTAAAGACATATATCTAGGTCATGTAGTATATCAGAAAGTAATTGACGTTCTTCTTTTTCGAGTTTTTAATTCCCTTTTCTCTATTCATACTTCATCATCGTATTAAAATAGGCACCATCAAATAACTTTCTTATCATTATTTTGGGTATGAAATGTTTCTTTTTTGTGTTGATAACTATGTTGTTAGGGTTAATTTTCTCTTAGCCCAACTAATAGATTGTGTACCTTAACTTTTTTACTTGTGTATATGTATTGAAAAACTCATTCCAACAAGTTTTTGTAAAATAAAATACACTCAGTATCGTTCCCTTTTGAGATAAGGGAAATGACATCCTCTAATGTATCCAATTGTAAACTATACAAAATTGTCATTTAAACATTAAAATTTTAGTAATCTTCACAGATATTTTAGGAGTATTTCTATATGCATGTTAGACATTCTGTAGGAAAAATGTGAATAGTTAAAATAGCGAATAATAATAGACTTATTGGATATGTTGTTAGGTTGCTTGAAGTTGTTTCTCTCTTGTAAATTTAAATTTATTCAAATGCACTCAAATCAAGTCTAATTTGGTATTTCGATTGATTGATGAGTCGGCTACATTTTAAAATTTTCAGGTCCAAAAATCAAGTTTTAAGATAATTAGTTCCTTTTGAGTATATATACATCGTTCAAGAGGAAAATAATGGATTCAATAAAACGTGCTAAATTTGTCCCAGATACTCCTCTATTTCAAATTTTGATGCTCCGACGTGTATAAGATGAAAGCACAATTTAATTATTTTACAAAAATAATATCTAACTATGTGAAAGTATTAGATGATAAAAATAATATAGTTTATACTAATTTTTAGTTTATTCACATAATAACGTGTAAGTTTGTGATGATAAAATTTTTTTCTATTGTTGTAAGAAAGGTTAAATTAAAATCTTGACTGTAGTATTTTCCAAGGTGAGTAACACTCTGAAAAGAAAGTAAAACTCAAAAGAAGAAAAATAATGCTATTTGTACAAAATCATTAAAGAAATTGTCGCTTGGGCCTAATATAAGGGGAAAATAGGTTAAAAAACATAAGATAAAGAAAGAAAGATCTCCAATTTTCGGACATGGATACTCTTGTCCTCAAAGCATTAAGATTAGGTCCAAATCATTATATTTATCATCAACATTACGTGTCTGTTGAATAGGAACATCCAGTTGATCTATGAATGGTCTTGTGATCTCAGAAAGAATTTAATTCAGGTTTGTGTCAGTTGAATTTGAAACCTGAACATTGTTCATTCATGTTAATTGTTGAAAATGTTCCCCACAGTTATCCTGCATGCATTGGCCACGACCCCTACCAATAACTGGATGTCATTGATTTAATAGTCGAGCTTGAGGCACCCGTCTCTCATTTTCCGTCAATCTTTCTGGTTGGGATGGTAGTGCAAGTAAATACAATTCTTGTTGTAACTCTATTGGATGTGATTGAACATGATTCTAGAAACTTTTACGAGGGGAAGAGATTGAATAAAGCGAGAACTCAATATTCTTAAGAAAAGTGTATGTCAAATATGTAAAAATTGCAAATCAAAAAATTTTTCTAGAGAGGAATTGAGTTTACCTATATCACTAATTTAGGGCGAGGAAGACACTGAATTATGCACATTGGTACTATGAATTTTATGGAGAATTTAGAGGTACCACTTACCTTCACTTTTAGATTCACGTGTACTATAATATGGTAAGTTTGTAAAAAAAAAACCATTGATTCTAAGAATGACAAATCTACAAATAAGTTGAAAAGTAATTGACATACTTCTTTTTGGAGTTTTTTATTTTCTTTTTCTCTATTCATACTTCATCACATTATAATAAGCACCATCTAATAATTTTTTGTATTAGTATTTTAGGTACGAAATGGTCCTCTATCATGACCCGAGTTCACACCAGGATGCAAAACGGTACTTAGTGTCACAAGTGATCCCAAGCAAACCTTGGTAGAGCATATACTGTTGAAAACTGATCTGTAGAGAGTTAACATATTTGAGCGGAAGCTAATAAAAGAAATAACTATAACTGAATAAATGACAAAATCTAATAACAATTTGATAGTCCAAATAAATTTATAAAACTAGTTTGAAAGCCTTCTAAGATGAACTGATGAGTTGGTGGGACTAATCCCCAGCTAACTCTAATGTCTGAACTGCAAAAATAAAATAAAATGAGAAATAGAACTTCGGCGCTCGGCAGATGAGGACTCACCACAAAAGCTGTTGGGATATCGCTGAGAGAATCTAACCGTGGTGTTGAAGCTGGGTACCTGAGTCTATATCATAAAATGATATAGCATAGAAAGTATGCATTAGTACTTTGAATGTACTGAGAATGCGAGAATAAACTAAAACATACATAACTGAGAGATAGAAAGCTACACTGTCTTCAATCAGCTAATTACAAGAATTCAAANGTATGCATTAGTACTTTGAATGTACTGAGAATGCGAGAATAAACTAAAACATACATAACTGAGAGATAGAAAGCTACACTGTAATACTGTAGAAATAAACTGAAAACTGAAAAGTTGAACTAAACTAAAAGTCATAATTGAACTGGACTGAACTATACTGTACTGTGTTATACTTTGGGAGAGACTATAACTGACATGTAACCACGTAAGCTAGAGATGGAGTCTAATGTCTACACCCCATCGGAGATAGCCTACTGTACCTTGCCAAGGTATAGTGGCTGAGCTGGGTGATTAGTGTCTGAGGCTCATTTGGGCTGTAAACTATGGTGGTGATGCAAATCTGAGAACCTGGGTGAGCTGAACCCTGGACCGCTCGGTGCTAAGTTCTACTCTCCTTGGAAATCCTAATTGTGTCTACTAGGCTGATAGCTTGAAACTGATGTCCTAAGACTTAAGTCAGAACTACTTATTTGGAAGCGTCCTGAGAGTCTGAAGGACCTAATAACTGAAAATACTAGTATCCTAAGACTTGTCGGAGCTGATTTATCTGAAAGCATCGTAACAGTCCAAAGAACGACTAACCAACTGATAACTAGTACTAAGTTTCTTAGAGACTAATAATAGTCAAATTGGTCAACTGACATTTTGAAAAACACTAAGTATATTGAGACTGAATATGCCAGGATATTGACTTCTATTCAAGTAACTGTGTTAGTCATTCATAATTCAAGTAAAAGCTACCATATCAAAATACATTTCTGATTGAGTCGAAATCATGCAAGTTTTACTCGAATTTATGCTAAGGATCAAGACTAAGAAAGCAAACTAAATAAATAGAACTAGTGCATGAATTTAATTTAGGAAATACTCATGTAAACTAAAGGAACTAACAAGATTTAAGGAGTTCCTTAATAATTGAAAACCTTAGCTTCAACTATTCTACAGGGCTAGAATTTAGAATGTTTGTGAAGTTACTTTGGGACACAAGGGGGAAAAAGCCCTTGTTGAATTCACACATACCTGTAGTAGAATCCCTGAGATAATCCTTGAGAATCTGAGGAGAAAAATTAAATACCCTAGCTTTTACTCTAAGATGTCTGTTTGAGTCTGCTACGTATTGAGTATGTGAGTTAAGGAGAAAATGAGAGGAATTATTTTATCAACTACCTAAATCCCCTTTATAACGCACCCCAAAATGATGTAGTTTAGGCATTAAAATAATGGAAAGTTACAGAAATGCCCCTAGGGAAAAGTCTGGAAGACTACCCATTGGGACCCAATGGGTCACACAACGAGTTGTTGGTGGTGACCACGACTCGTTGGGACTAGTCGTTGAACCTAGGCTTTCAAACTTCTATTTATGGGCTTGACCAAAGGGTGGGAACAATGACTTGTTAGACAAGACATCGAGTCACTGGTTCTACCTATGGTCACCGGAAGAATTTTGGACAATTTCTGAACTCCACTTAACGTCTCACAAGACGAGTTGTTACTCCTTCTAACGACTCATTGCCTCGACTCATAGTCACAATTGGAAAATTTTCCATCCTTTCACCCCTCCTAGACAATGGCTCACATAACGAGTCGTCACACCAAATAATGACTCGTTGTCTGGCTTGTTGGTTCTGGGTGAGATTTGGATAGGTTTCTGAACTAAGCAACAACAAGTGATAGGAAGGCTCGTTACTTCTCACAACAAGCCATTCCATATCTCATTGGTTCCTGAATAAAAACTTGCAGAGCATGATAACGACTTATACAATGGGTTGTTGCTAAAATCGACTCATTGTCTAAGTCATTCTGAGACAAAATTATCTGATTTCTTTATGGTTTTTCATGCGAAAACTGAGTTGGGTCTAAGAAACTTTTGGGGTGTTACAATATCTCCCCCTTGGGATCATTCATCCCTAAATGAAGGCTAAATAAGCTGAAAGACTGGGGGAAAAGCTACAATCCCAAACTGAAAGCTATGAACTAATTTCTGAAGGAGTGATTAACTCTAAAATGAGATAGAAATACCAACTGAGCTTATGCAACTAGGGTGCACATTCTAACATGAGTAGGGATGATGAAATGGAATTGAATAGAGTACTGAGGAGGAGCTTAGTACCTAATGTCGAAGCTGAGTTGGAAGGGAATAAGTGAGGGTATTTAGCCATCATGTCCGCTTCTGCTTCCCATGTAGCTCCCTCAACTAACTGGTTCCTCCATAAGACCTTTACTGAAGCAACGTCCTTGTTTCTCAAATTACGAACCTGACGGTCTAGGATCTTAACTGGAACCTCTTTGTAAGAGAGATTGTCCTTTGCACCCACACTCTGTAGAGGCACTATTGAGGTTGGATCCCCGATGCATTTCTTCAACAAGGACAGATGGAATACTGGGTGAAGCGATACTAAGTCCGCTGGTAACTCCTACCTCAGGATTTTTTAAGGGCCAATATATCTGGGATTGAGCTTTCCCTTCTTTCCTAATCTCATCACCACCTTCATAGGTGATATTTTCAGGTATACCTAATCATCAACAACAAACTCCAACTCCCTTGTCCTCACATATGCATATGATATCTATCGGCTTTGAGCTGTTCTCAACCATTCCTTATAATTTTAAACTTCTGCATGGCCTCAGGTACTGAGTATGACCTATGAAGGTAGCTTCACCAACCTCAAGCTACCCTATAGGAGACCTTCACCTCCTACAATATAATGCCTCAAACGGAGCCATCTGAATACTGGAGTGGTGGCTGTCATTATATGTAAACTCAATGAGAGGTAGGTGGTCATACTAACTTCCCTTGAAATCGATCACACAAGCCCTCAACATATCCTCCACAGTCTGAATCATCTGCTCATCCTGTCTATCTGTCTATAGGTGGAAAGTTGTGCTGAGCTTGACCTGAATACCAAGTCCTTTCTGGAATGACTTCCAGAAGTGCGAGGTAAACTGTATACCTCTATTTGAGATGATGGACAAGGGAACCCCATGTAGTCTGACTAACTCCCAGATGTACACTCTAGCATAATCCTCTGCTAAGTTTGTGGTCTTAACTGGTAGGAAATGTGTTGACTTAATCATCCGATCTATGACCACCTAAATTGAATCATCCTGTTGATGAGTACGAGGTAAGCCGGTGATGAAGTCCATATTCACTTCTTTGCACTTCCAAATAGGGATGCTGATATCCTGAGTCATACCCCCAGGTCTCTGATGTTCAACCTTGACCTGTTGGCAATTTGGACACTTAGCCACAAATTCTATAATGTCCTTCTTCATACCATTGCACTAGTAGATTTCCCGTAGATCACGGTACATTTTGGTGGCGCCTGGGTCGATAGAATACCTGGAGATGTGAGCTTCCATTAGTATCCGCTGCCTCAAATCATGTACCTCTGGAAAACATAACCTGCCCTGGAAACGGAGCACACCATCTACCCATTTGGAGAATGCTTCCACCTCTTTCCTTAGAACTGCCTCCTTCAACTTGAGTAGAATGGGGTCTTCATCATGCTTTGACTTAATCTCCAATACCATGGAGGATTCTAACTCACTCTAGACTACAAGTCTAACTTCTGCTGGGTCAACCAACCGAACCCCTAATTGAGCTAGTGTATGAATATCCTTTCCCAACTCCTTTTTATCTTCTTTGACATGAGCAACACTTCCCATAGACAATCTGCTGAGGGCGTCGACCACCATATTGGCTTTGCCTAGGTGATTTAAAATGCTTTTGTCGTAGTCTTTCAACAACTCTAACTACATTCTCTAATGCAGATTTAGGTCCTTATGGCTGAACACATACTGTAAACAATTGTGATAAGTAAAAACATCCATATGAACCCATAGAGATAATGCCTCCAAATCTTCAAACCGAACACTACCTCTACTAATTCAAGATCATGAGTCATATAGTTCTTCTCATGAACCTTGATCTATCTGGAAGCTTAGGCTATGACTTTACTATGTTGCATCAGAACGCAACCAAAGCCAACTCTGGAGGCATCACAGTAGATCATGAACCCGTCTGAACCTTCTGGCAGAGTTAAAACTTGGGCTGTAATGAGTTGAGTCTTTAACTCCTGAAAACTCTTCTCACATTCATCAGACCACTGAAACTTCACCTTCTTCTGAGTCAATTTTGTCAAAGGGGAGGCGATGGAGGACAATGCTTAAACAAACCGTCTATAATAGCCGGCTAGACCTAATAACTCCTAATGTCTGTCGGAAATGTAGGTCTTGGACAGTCCTTAACTACTGCTATCTTCTAAGGATCCACCTAAAAATCCTCTCTAGAGACCACATGTCAGAGGAAGGCAACTGATTTTAACCAGAATTCACACTTGTTGAATTTGGTGAATAACTGATGGTCTCTGAGAGTCTGTAAAACTATTCTCAGATGGCATGCATGTTCCTCCTCTACTATGGAATAAACCAGGATGTCATCTATAAAGACAATGAAGAACATGTCTCGGTACGTCTTGAATACCATGTTCATTAGACTCCTAAAAGCTGCAGGAGCATTGGTTAGTCCAAAAGACATAACTACAAATTTATAGTGACCATATCGAGTTTTGAAGACTATTTTCGGGATGTCACATTCTCTGACCTTGAGTTGGTGATACTCTAATTTGAGATCTATCTTGGAGAAATAACTATCTCCCTAAAGTTCATCGAACAAGTCATCAATCCTGGTTAGAGGATACCTGTTCTTGACTATGACTTTGTTCAGTTGACGGTAGTCAATGCATATTCTTAGTGTACCATGTTTCTTTCGCATGAATAGAACTAGGGCACCCCAAAAAGAGATACTGGGCCCAATGAAGCCCTTATCTAGAAGGTCTTTTAGTTGTTCCTTCAACTCCTTAAGCTCAGCTGGAGACATTCTGTAAGGAAGAATAGAGATGGGCTGGATATTTGAAAGAAGATCTATGACAAAGTCTATTTCCCTCTCAGGAGGGACTCTAAGAAGATCTTCGGAAAACACATCAGGAAACTCATTCACGATTGGAAGTGACTAGAGTGCTGGGGTCTCGAAACTAGAATCTTTGACCCTAACAATGTGATAGATGTACCCCTTAGCAATCATCTTCCTAGTCTTAAGGTATGAAATGAAACGACCCTTAGGCGCTGAAGTACTACCCTTTCATTCGAAGACTGGTTGATTAGGAAACTGAAACCTGACGACTCTAGTTCTGTAGTCAACTGAAGCATAACAAGAATGCAGCTAGTCCATGCCAAGGATAAGGTCGAAGTCGACCATGTATAGATCTACTAGATCAATTGAAGTGACTTTACACTGTGACTGGATAATTTGTATACACTCGACTAACTCTAAATGACTCACCAACCAGAGTAAAAACTAAGAATGGCTTTGAGAGGACTTCTAGACTTGTATCAAACTGAACAACAATGTAAGGAGTCACGAAGGAAAGTGTGACTCTTGTATCTAGTAAAGAATACACATCTAGCTGAAAGAGATGTAACAGACCAGTCACTACTTAGGTGACTTCTCCTAGTCCTGACGGGAGGAGAAAGCATATAAGCTATTTTGGCGCTGACGCCCACCTGTACCTGAGTCATAGTTGAATTGGAAGGCTTGGAGGAGCTGCTGATGTGGTGGACTAGACCTTTCCTTGTCCTGCTGACTGGCAATCCCTCAATCTATGACTTAGCTTACCACACCCAAAACAACCGTCCGTTCCCAGAAAGCACTCCCTAGGGTGATTCTTACCACACTTAGGACATGCTGGAAAAGTGAAGCTGCTTGAGACATGACTCCGGGTAGGAGCCTAATGTCCCACCCCTCCTATCATTATGGGGCCTGGAGGATGGAGCACTGGCTAAGGAAGGTGTTGGAGGCCTTTGCTGCTGCTGAGGGTGATTACCATCGCCTGACCTCTACTGGAAGTACTCAAACTGATAGGTTCTGGCCTATTTGCTCCCCCTCTCTATCTCTTTCAACATTTTTTTGCCTCTACGTGCTGGGCATGGATGGTGAGACTAGAGAGGTATATATCTTTGATGAACATAGCGGTCCTGTATTCCATGAGTACCAAATCTGAGACTCCATTAACAAACTTTAGCATGCGATCCCTCAGCTCAATAACTATTTCTAGAGAATATCTCGATAGCTGAGTGAACTTCAATGCATACTCCTCTACCGTCATGATGTTGTGCCTCAAGTTCATGAACTTAGCAGCCTTAGCTTCCCTTAATTCTTGAGGGAAGAATCTATCCAGGATTGCTGTAACGAATTCATCCCATTCCACCAGACCTTCTCCATTCTGCCTTCCCTCCTTCCACTGCTTGTACCAAATTTGAGCCACTCCTTTCATCTGGTAGGCATCCAGATTAGCACTCTCTGTAGAGGTAACACCCATGATTTGGGTGATCTACTATACCTCATCTACAAATTCCTGCGGATCCTTCTCTACTTTAGACCCGTGAAATGTTGGGGGATTTATCCGAGTGAAATCCCTGACTCTAGCAACAGCTGCAGACCCATTCGTGTTAACTAGTTCTATGACCAGTTGATTGACCTGGTTGGTCACGGCCTGGGCCAACATCTACATCACAGCCCAAAATTTTGCGTGGGACACCTGGTCGTCCTAAGGAGATGCGGGAGCTGGTGGGACCGGTCGATTAGCATTTGTAGTCCTCCTTCTATTTCCTATTTTGGGAGGCATCATTATCTAAAAAGAGTAGAGTACGCGTTAGGAGGACATATTAGACTTTAAAAATCTACACACGATGAGATCTATGAGTAAAGGGAATTTTCCTAAAAATGCCTCGTAGCCTCCCCCTCATAAGTATGGCATGCTTCACACCCATGAAAAGGACTCTACTTGACGCGACTTTCAGACATCCCAGGACACTCTAAACCTGATGCTCTGATATCAAGTTTATCACGACTCGAGTTCACACCTTACATACAACATGATACTTAGAGTCACAAGTGACCTCAAGCAAATCCTAGTAAAGCATATACTACTAAAAACTGATCTACAAAGAGTTAACATATTTAAGCGGAAGCTAATAAAAGAAATAACTATAACTGAATAAATGACAAAATCTGATAACAATCTGATAGTCCAAATGGATCTATAAAACTAGTCTGAAAGCCTTCTAAGATGAACTAATGAGTTGCTGGGACAAATCCCCATCTAACTCTAATGTCTGAACTGAAACAATAAAATGAAATCGGAAATAGAACTCCAGTCCTGGGCAGATGAAAACTCACCACAGAAGCTGCTGGGATTTCACTGAGAGGATCTAACCACGATGCTGAGGTTGGGTCCTAAGTCTATATTATAAAATAATATAGCATAGAAAGTATGCGTCAGTACTTTGAATGTACTGAGTATGCAAGAATAAACTAAAACATACATTACTGAGCGATAGAAAGCTACACTGTAATACTGTTGAAATAAACAGAAAATTGAAAAGCTGAACTGAACTGAAAGTCATAACTGAACTGGACTGAACTGTAATGTATTATGGTATAGTGTTGGAGAGACTATATCGGACATATAACCATGTCAGCTAGACGTGCAGTTCTCTCTATACACCCTATTGGAGAAAGTCCACAGTATCTTGTCAGGGTATAGTGGCTGAGCTGGGTGATCACTTTCTGAGGCTGTCACGACCTGAGTCTACACCGTGGATGTGACACGGTACTTAGAGCCACAAGAGATCCAAAGCTAACCCATGGCTTAACATCACACTGGTATACTACAATAAGCTATAAATGGACGCTGCAAAAAACATGACTAAGTAACACTTTTCTAAAAATAAGAAATATTTGATAAGATACTGAAATTTGTGCAACAAAGGAAAAACATACTGAAACACCAACTCTGTCTGAAATCTATCTAAAAAACTAGCTAGTTGCTGTGACAATCCCTCGACTAACTCTAAAGTCTGAAATCAAGAAAACTAAAATGGAAGCTAAGCTCTCATCCTTGGAAGATGAGGATTCACCAACCAACACTGCTACTGAAAATCGTCGTAGGGGAACTATTGACGATGCTGAGACTGAGAACCTGCTCCTATATCATGAGACGATACAACATAGAAAATAAGCATTAGTACTTTAAATATACTAAGTGATATATAAATAAAACATAAGAATGCATAACAAAGCTGATACGACATGAAATGACCATTTCTGAACTAATAAGTACTGAAATAAATCTGAAACAATGGAAGCACGGACACTGATTAATGGTCATAAACATATCCTGAAATTTGAAAAGACTAAACTGATCTAAATACTAAGACTATACTGAAATGAGTTGTACTGACATGTGGGAGAAACTATAACCAATATGTAATCACTTGAGCTAGATGGAGTCTGATGTATACCCCCCATCGGAGAAGGCCACTATACCTTGCCATGGTATAGTAGATGAGCTGGTGATCATTGTCTGAGACGAATGGGCTAATGACCTACGGTGGCAACGTAGTTCTGGGAACCTGGGTGCGCTGATCCCCAGCCTAGTCGGTGCTAAGTCCTTCTCCCACTAGAAATCCTAACTTTGTATGCTAAGCTGATAGCTCGAACTTGATGTCCTAAGACTCAAGTCAGGACCACTTATTTGGAAGCGTTCTGAGAGTCTAGAGGACCTGATAACTGAAATATAGGTGTCCTAAGACTTATCAGACCTGCTTTATTTAAAAGCGCCGTAACCATCTTAAAAACAATCTTATGACTGATAACTGAGACTACAGAGTTTTACTGAACTCTTAAAAAGACTAAGTATAGTCAAACTGATCAGCTGGCATTTCTATAAGACAGTGAGAACGCTAAGTACTGACTGAACAAGCCCTAAGCTAACTTCTGATCACATATCTGTACTATCACGGTGATTTAAAAAGTAACTATCAGAATCAAGAAACATTAATATCTGGACTTTCAATTATGCAAGATTCATTCACATCACATTTAAGGATTTGGGCTAAACATATTCATGGAAAAGGGATATCAATATGAATTATAGCTGGTAGAAGTTTTCAAGAATAAAAAAAATTATAACAATAAGGAATTTCATAATCTAACTGAAGAACAACCTAGTTTAAATTCTTCAATGATAGAAATGATAAAGTTTTTATAAGAGTTTTTGGGCACTATTGAAGAGCAATTCCCTTGTTGAAATTTCATATACCTGGAGTAGAAATTTCTCCTAAGAAACTACCTAGAAAGCTTGAGAAGAATGGAAACCCTAGTCCTTCTCTAGGAGAACTGTTTGCGTTCTTCGTGATTTTCTAAATGGTTATGGAAAGAAAGAGGGAGAGATTTGACTAATTCTCTAAAATCCCTCCTAAATAATCCTAATATGACATAGTTTAGGAGTTAGAATGATAGGGTTCTACAAAAATGCCCCTAAAACATTTATTAGAATTTATGCCCGTAAGGACTCAATGGGTCACACACAACGAGTCATTGGTTACGACCACGACTCATTGTGACCAGTTGTTGGTCCTGGGGCTCAAAAGTTCAGTCACTGGAATTTGGCCATGGACAAGAACAATGACCCCTTAGGTAAACTAATGAGTCATTGGTTCCACTCATTGTCCTTGGGAAGAAATTCATTCATCACTCCAAATGAGACACTTAACGACTCGTTTGTTTTCATGATGACCTGTTGCCTCAACTCATTGTCGCCACTTGAAATTTTCCATCCGACCATCCTTCTAGGACAATGAATCATCTAAAGAGTCATGAGGTGGCACCAACTCATCACCCAAATCATTAAGTTCCCAAGAGGTCCCAACTTTTACCAAGTAATATACACACAACGGGCCACTTAACGACTCGTCGGATTACACAGCGAGTGACTCCACGACTCATTCTATGACCTAGTGCAAATTTTACCTAATCTCTTCATTTCAATTCTTAGGTTTGATATTATGAACTTTTGGGATGTTATAATATCTCCCCCTTGGGAACATTCATCCTCGAATGTAGGATAAGCATACTAGTAGACTGGGAAGGGATTTGAAAGCCCAAAACTGAACAACTATAGCTGGAAACTAATGGAGTGATTGACTCCAGACCGGGATACATTACTGAAACTGAGATAGACATACTAACTGACTTTACACATCTAGTGTGCTCATTAAAACACGGATAGAGATGATAAGTACAAAACTAAATAGGGTATTGAGGAGATATTTAGTACCTGATGCTAAAGCTGAACTGAAGGGAATAAATGAGGGTATTTATCCATCATGTCTGCTTCTTCTTCCTATATATCTCTCTCAACTAGCTGGTTCCTCCAAAAGACCTTTACTGAAGCGACCTCCTTACTTCTGAACTTATGAACCTGACGGTCTAGGATCTGAATTGGAACTTCTTCGTAAGAGAGACTATATTTTACACCAAAACTTTCTAGAGGCACTATTGAGGTCAGATCACCAATGCATTTCCTTAACATGGGTACATGGAAGACTAGGTTCACCTATGGTAACTCTATAGGCAACTCCAGCTCATAAGCCAGATTTCCAATGCATCTCAAGATTCTGTAAGGGCTGATATATCTGGGACTGAGCTTTCCTTTTTTCCCGAATCTCATCACACCCTTCATAGGTGATATTTTCAGGTATACCCAATCATCCACAGCAAACTCCAACTTCCTTCTCCTCATATCTACATATGATTTCTGTCGGCTTTAAGCTTTTCTCAGCTGTTCCCTGATAATTTGGACCTTTACATGGCCTCATGTATTGAATCTGGACCAATCAAGGTAGCTTCACTAACCTCAAACCACCCTATAGGAGGTCTACACCTCCTATCATATAATGCCTCGAATGAGGTCATTATAATACTGGAGTGGTAGCTGTTGTTGTATGCAAACTCGATGAGCGGTAGGTAATCATCCCCACTGCCCTTGAAATCGATCACACAAGACCTCAACATATCCTCCACAGTCTGAATCATCCACTCAGCCTGTGCATCTATTTGTGGGTGGAAAGCTGTGCTGAGCTTAACCTGAGTAACAAGCCCTTTCTAGAATGGCTTCCAAAAGTGCGAGGTGAACATAGTACCCCTATCTGAGATGATAGAAAAGGGAACTCCATGAAGTATGACTAACTCCGGGATGTATAGCGTAGCATATACCTCTGCTGAATCTGTGGTCTTAACTGGCAGGAAATATGCTGAACTGTTCATCCGATCCACGTCCACCCAAATTGAGTCATGTTGTCGGTGAGTATGGGGTAAACCTGTGATGAAGTCCACATTCACTTCTTCTCACTTTTAAGTAGGAATATTGATATCCTGAGTCATACCTCCAGGTTCCTGGTGTTCAACTTTAACCTTTTGGCAGTTCGGACACTTAGTAACAAATTTGGCAATCTCCTTCTTTATGCCATTTTAGCAGTAGATTTCTCGTAGATCACGGTACATCTTGGTGACACCAGGGTGTATAGAGTACCTGGTGCTATGAGCTTTCATTAATATCCGTTGTCTCAAATCTTCTACCTCTAGGACACACAACCTGCCCTGGTAATGGAGCACACCATTTCCCCCTTTGGAGAATGCTTCCACCTCTTTCTTAGAACGTCGTCTTTCAACTTGAGTAGAATGGGGTCTTCATCCTGCTTTGCCTTAACCTCCACCACCAGGTGAGGATTCTGACCCACTCTAAATTACAACTCCACCCTCTATAGTGTCACGCCCCACCCTGGGAGGCATGACTGGCACCTAGTGCCTACTAGGATCTAAACTAACTTAACTAAGCCTAGGCACACCTGGTGCAGGCTTGCTCCTCAAATCAAGTAAACAACGGGCTATATCTCGGTTGTAAATGTAGCCTCCAACCGCCAAGGCTGTATAGCCACCTGTAACTGAAAATAGCTAACCAAAAACATGCAACAGAAGGGATCCTATGCGGGCCAACAAGGCCACCATGTTGTCTAGTTATAACGAAAATGAAGACAAACAACTATCCTAGGACCCACACGGCCAACATACAAAATATAACTGATTAAGGCACAACACGACCTGCATACAACTAACTAACTGACGATTGTAGTCTGCAAGCCTCTAAAAGTACAAATAGTGGTGGGGAAAGGGCCCCAGCCTACCCTAAAATGCTATACAACTAAAATACAACAGTCTCTACAACCTGGCAACTCCGAATGAAAGGAGCAGACTCAACTGCGACTCTGAAAAGATGCTACTGAAGATCTTGAACCCCGTCTGTCTAAATGTGTAGGCAAGTAATGCAGTGCCTAGGGGAGGGCGTTAGTACAATATGCACCAAAAATGTAAGGTAGTAAATAGGCTGAATGAAAGCTGTGAAGTACTAAAAGTGAGTAGGAAGGAGAGGCTGAAAGATTAACCTGTAAGTCTGCTGATTCGTAATCTGCATCTAACCAACACTACATGTATGTAAGCTAAGACTGTATAATTACACATTTATAAACTATAACTAGCAGACAAGAATAAAAATAAGAACCTCACCTGGCCCCCATAAGCCGGAAGGTACAATCAACACAGAATAACTAGTTTAGGCCCCCATAAGCCCTGTTAAGCACATCTCAATCTATATACACTTATGCAGGTTTCTATGACTCCACTGGTACTGTAGCCAACCCGCCGGTCCCCTGGGTTTATAGCTGAGCCATCTTGGCCCCTGAACTATAGCTGTGTCTGAGTCTGGACTCCTGATAACTGCACCCCAGGCACCAGACTCGACGGGGGTGTTAGAGCCAATCACGACATATAATAGCCCACCTATGGAATAGACTGTATGAGGACCTCAGACCACATCTTCGTCCCTCGGGGATGGCATACAGCTCCTTAGAGCGACGTCATCTAGCCCCTCATGGGCGTTGACATAGCTAGTAACCCTGGGGTGGTCATGGATAGCTCCTAAGTGAGGGAAACCCCAACCAAGGTACCGTACTAACATCTAAATCTAGCCACTTATAAGACATAACTGGCCTTCTGGGCCTAATTCCACCATTGCTCGCCCCCTAGGATAATCTGTAAAGCTACTAGTAGGCACACCTTGCACCTGTGTCCGATTAGAGGATCCTAATAGTGATCATGATCTCTAATAGTCTGGACTGAATGGGGCGAGATATGGAGTGGTCCAGCATAACTCTCTATATGTCCTACCCGGACATCTATAGCTCATAATAACTGCAGGGTCACGAATGACTAACTACTTAATCCCTCTACTTAGGCAACTATAGAGCTGGTACTAGCCGAACATGCTTTTAAGCGATCGGCTCCTAATCCTCCATAGAAAAATTTATTGACATCCTTAGCCTGGTGGCAGTACTGTACTAACATGGTACTTACTAGTGCCTTAGGCCTCATCTTGGTTTAATCGGATCTTATATTACTTTTCTGGGCGATTCTAACCTTATAGACAACTCTATATAGACCTAACCATTCCTGGAAACCTGTGGGTGACAGGAACCGACTGGGGTACTGGCCCGGACTCTAACTAATGATAAGGTCCCCTTCCTTAGGGTACCCATGGGTCTATTTGACCTAGACGACTGGGCTGGCTTCCTGGGCGACCTATGTGATAACTGCTAAGCCCACTAAGACTGACAATCACTAGTAATAACTAATAGGGTAACAGGCTGTCACTTAGTTTACTAGACAACCTTAGGATGCTGACTCTAAAATGTGGCCTTCCTATCTAAATTTCTGGCCCTGGGGCGTAGGGATATGCCAATGGCCTCTAAGCGTGCTTTCCTGACCATACATTTGCCAAAATGGTAGTTAAACCGCCTAAATGCGCCTGTGCTGTTCAACTTACTAGCTTAGGCTTGATAATCATTCACGAGCTTCTAAGGTCTGGGCCTGACAATAGAACATAGAGTCCTAATAATACAATGAACTGGAAAACATAAGAGTTTCTATGATGCTTTTAGCACGTATCATACTTAACATGTTCCTTCTCGATGAGGGATATTGCGGTACAATCCATAAATGTTTTCTAGAAGCTAACCAAAACTTATATAACCGAAACTACTAATAGCATCTAATCATAGAATATCCGATCTCTATATACCAGCAATAACTAATTACAACATGTCTAATCACAATCTACTTGTAGCGATTATTTGTAGCATATGGGACCGTTATTTCTATTCTAGAACATAAGTCATAACGCTGTACGATGAGTATACTTGCCGAGAGTTAAGCCTTACATACCATAGCTGTCATTTCCTGAATAATTGATGAGTTTCACTTGGATTCGTTAGCTCTTTTCAGCTGTAACCATTATACTGGGAGAAAGAGATAAATTTCAATACCAAATTCGGGGAAGAAGGTTAACTTCTGACATTAATAGCAACTATAATTCATTTACGTAAAATATGGTTGAAAACTTATTATTTCCCGAGAGTTCAGAAGGGAGAAATGCTTACTTGAAGCCTGTGATTGTATAGAAATCAGTTTGGAGAAATTCTGACAACTTTTTCTTGGTGGGCTATGATCTACTGGGTGAATTTCCTGAAAATAACTCCGTAGTAATGCTCCCTTTGGGCTTGGAACTCCGTACCCGTTGTTAATTTGAATTTGGACGGCGTTTGATAGCATAATTGGATGAAAAACGATCGATTTCCTCGCTTCTTACTCCTTCTAGCCGAAGATATAGTTGGAAAATGATTCAATTAAAGTGAAGGACCTATATATACTTGGGAGGTCAGTGGCAGGGGAGGCGCAGTACGCTAAAACAAGGGCGCGACGCACCGCCAATTGTGCTGAGACAGAAGCGCGACTTGCTGGCCGTAGCGCCAAGCTGCTTGGCGTGGCGCGGCGCCCAGTGCGCTGGGCCTCCGGTCCAGGCCTCCCTCTCTCAATTTTTTGCTCTTCCATTCATCCCCCGAGCCTTTTACAGTATGCGTCATACTCTAAAACTCTCAATATACGTATGCATGCATCCGTCACACGATACAACTTATGGGGTGTAACATCCTCCCCCTCTTAGGAACATTCATTCTCGAATGTCTTCTTTAGGCTTAAAAGGCTCAAGTCTTTTTATCCATTGCCAGGGAAATTTCGACAGAGTCTCCCCTGTAATATGGACTATCTGAAGAACTTGAAATGCAGAAAAGTCTAATACAGGTATCTCACATGGCACTATAACAACTATTCCACAATAGAATGGTAGTCAACTGGACTGTATAGATAACATAAATAGTAAAATAATAACTGAACAACAACTTTACCTTAATTGCATAGTCTTGATCAATTCTGGGACAGATGAGGATATCTGGTTCTCATATTGTCCTCAGCTTTTCAGATCGTCTCTTCTTTATTCTTATTCCTCTACATTACTTTAATTGAGGCTACATCTTTAAATTCTCAATCTTCAAACTTTCTAATATAGTATGACAACTAGAACCTATTTGTAGGTTAGTTCCTTAATAACTTATACGTCCTCACAGAACACAACTTAGGATGGGTATTTTAGATGTGTTCCACAATATTGACATGCCAAAGATTGAATGGACCAATTTCAGTTCTAAAGGCAACTCTAGTGCCTATGCCGCTTCGCTTGTCCTCGGGAAAATACCATATGGACAATGAACCTAAGGCTAATCTTTCCTTTTCTCCAATTCTCATAGTGCCCTTCATCCCCGAAGCTTTTGGGGAATACTCAGCTGCTGCTTTAATCCTTAACTATCTATGCTGTATGTTAGGGTAAGACTTTCGACCATCCTGGGCTATCGGTACCCATTTCTTGATAAGTTTAACATCTTCCGTCTGTCTTTTATACTGTACCTTGATCCACTACCTTTGATTTATCTGCTCTAGGTCTTCATATAGAGGGCCTACATCTCTACCCACAACAGATCTTCGGCATTTGAACAGAGTGCTCTGCTTAGCTATTTGTTTAGGGACGAGGAGTTGTATTCAACATAACATGCATCCTGACTTATTCTGAAAGCCTTTATATACTGACTCAAGTGAGGTCACTTTACACTTGGTGTGAGGTAACCTTCTAACTATGATTAAATTGACTATTCTCCATTCCTTTTGCAGGCATGACCATCTCCTAGATTGGCCTGCTCGGTTTTTGCTGTCCAGTCTTCCCCTGGTTGGTCATTGAAGCTTTGTGCTATAACTCAGTAATGTCTCCCTTTTATCATGCCATCGGTAGGTCTTTCTTACAGCCTGATACATTTTCATTTAAACTCTGGGTGAAGGGAATAACAGGCATAATATACCTTAGCTAGAATCAGCTGACGAAGTTCGGCCACCTTTGGAACACAGAGGCAGCCTCTGGGTCTTATGACTTAACCCCTTATTATCTTGAGAGCCAATGACTCTCTACTGGGCCTTGTTTCTAGGCTGTTCTAAGTTAAAGTCTCTGTGTCGGCACTTGCTTATCTTTTCTTCTGGCGGGGATACCGCAACATTCTAAGATACAAACTTACTATCTCTTAAATGTTAGCCTGATGCTTAGTTCTCAATATTCAATGGTAATCCTATGTTCTATCAACCTGGAGGTGATTTTGGTTTTCCCTCATTAGATATTTACACCTTTCTTCTTATTCCCTTTGACTAGGCTCTGAGGTTCGTGCCTCCTACCTCATACTATCAAGAAGGTTACCGACCAGGTCTACTGAACTATATTTCTTCTGACTCGCACTCAGACCTATTTTGTTTTTATGATCTCCTTGTCCTTTTATATCACAAACTAAGGCCATAACCATTATCTTGCAGTCATGTCCTACCGTCATTAGCATTCTATGGCGGATTCAACCTTTTTCTGACTTGTGCTTTACTGTTATTGGGGGTTTATCACTGATGAACTCTTACACGCACTTTGAGTGTTCTGGTAGTCTTACCTGCTCTCCTGATTTATTTCCGTGAAGGTCTAGACAATCTACTAAAACATTAGGGGTCTCCACCACTTCTTAACACTTTCCGGAGTCAACAAATCCAACCTTCCTTTGCCATTTACTCTGGGCAACATCGCCTCAATTCTTACGCTCTTTGCTACACTGAAAACAAAACTAGGAGGTGGGAATAGCCATTTTTTACCACAATGGGACTGAGGTATGGAACTGTACAACATTTGTAGGGTAGGAGGCAAGAATCCCGCAATTCCCTCTTTTTTTCATACCCTTCAGGTAATCTAGTGTTAATTGTCTCCCTTCCCAGATCTTGTATATCTAATAGATAAGTTGACTCGTATATACGCTATACTCCTGACCTCCTACTTTGAGGTTGTAAAAGGAACTGGGGACGGTGCTGGCATATCTACTACCTTATAAGATTCCTGGTGCCCCAGGAAGATACTGAGAAAATTAAGAGACATTCACCTTTGTCCTCAAATTGGTTGTCCCCTATTATGGTATCGCATTGGTACCCTTTCCTGCTGCTGTAGCTAACTGGCGGCAGGCTAGATTCGGTCTTATATCG
The DNA here is from genome assembly GCA_018107945.1 of Datura stramonium. Lineage (NCBI taxonomy): Eukaryota > Viridiplantae > Streptophyta > Magnoliopsida > Solanales > Solanaceae > Datura > Datura stramonium. The sequence continues at coordinate 145,942 of JACEIK010003973.1, forward strand.
AACCTTATCCTAGACAGACATAACAATGAAGGCTTAGGGACTCAACCCTGTACAACTCAGCTCTATGGCACGATTTGAAGAGAAGAAAGGGTAACCATACAATTATGTCTCGTAGCCTCCTTCTTATAGAATGTGGTGCACAACACATTTATAAGAAAGACTCTACTAGACACGGCTTGCAGACTCCCTAGGATATGAACTGCTCTGATACCAAGTTCGTCACGGCCCACCCTCAGAGACATGACTAGAACCTAGTGCCTACTAGGATCTGAACTAACTTAACTAAGCCTAGGCGCACCTGGTGCATGCTTACCCCTCAAATTAAGAAAACAACGGGCTATATCTTGGCTGTAAATGCAGCCTCCGGCCGACAAGGCCGTATAGCCACCTGTAAATGAAAACAACTAACCAACAACAGGCAACATAGGGGATCCTATGCGGGCCGACAAGGCCACCATGCTGTCTAGTTATAATGGAAATGAAGAAAAACTACTATCCTAGGCCCCATACGGCCAACATATGAAATATAACTCATTAAGGCCCCACACAGCCAGGATAGAACTAACTAACTAACGATTGTAGTACAAGACTCAAAGAGTACAAATAGTTGTTGGGACAGGGCCCCAACATACCCCAAAATGCTGTACAACTGAAATACAGAAATCTTTACAACCTGGCAACTCATAATGAAAGGAGCTGACCCAACTGCGACTTTGAACAACTGCTACTGAAGATACTGAACCCTGTTTGTCTAAACCTGTAGGAAAGTAATGTAGAACCCAGGGGAGGGCATCAGTACAATATGTACTGAATATGTAAGCAGTAAATAGGCTAAATGAAAGATGTGAAGTACTGAAGGTGAGTAGGAAGGAGAGGTAGAAAGATTAACCGTTATGCCTGTTGATTTATAATCTGCATCTAACCAACACTATATGTATGTAAGCTAAGACTATATAATTACACATTTATAAGCTATAACTATCAGAGAAGAAACAAATAAGAACCTCACCTGGTCCCCATAAGCTGGAAGGTACAATCAACACAAAATAACTCATTCAGGCCCCCATAAGCCCTGGTGAGCACAACTCAATCTATAT
>JACEIK010003974.1:43929-72358 GCA_018107945.1 Datura stramonium
GGTTTTATTACCTCCCCTAAACAATAAAGTTCATTTGTAATGGAAGTGAGTCGGGTATGCATCTCTTGAATGGACTCTCCTTCCTTCATAGAGAACATTTTGTACTGGGTAGTGAGCATATCCACCTTGGACTGCTTAACTTGACTGGTCCCTTCATGTGCTGTTTTGAGACAGTCCCATATCTCCTTGGTAGTCTGACAGGCAGAGATTCTATTATACTCATCTGGACCTATTCCACACACAAGGAGCTTTTTTGCTTTGTAGTTCTTTTCAATGAGCTTTCGGTCATTGTCATTGAACTCCTTTCTGGTTTTGGGAATAGAGATGGCTGTCTCTCCTTCCTTTACTGTTTTCATGGGGACATAGGGTCCATCTAACACTACATCCCACAGCTCACTATCCTCCACCATGATAAAGTCGTGCATTCTTGTCTTCCACCAACCGTAATATTGTCCATTAAACCTGGGTGGTCTGGTGTTAGACTGTCCTTCTTCTAGATTCGGTGGTGCTACCATATTTCACAGGAGTCTTTCAAGGTGTTAGCCTTTTAGAAAGAACCTGGCTCTGATACCAATTGTTGAGTTATATGGGTCGACCACCGTACTTCGGACCTGGTCCCTCTATCAAGTTACATAGAAACAGAGACACACACACACGCAAATAAAGCAGCTTACATACTTCGAAGGGATTGATTCTACCACTTCTCTGATTGCCCAAGNCTCTATCAAGTTACATAGAAACAGAGACACACACACACGCAAATAAAGCAGTAAGAAGATGACACACGATATTTATGTGGAAAACCTCCTTGCTCACAGGAAGTAAAAAACCACGACCTACCTCGTAGGATTTCTCAAACTCCACTACTAGATCTGAGAAACAATATTACAGACTCTAGCACAAACTAAGAGATTAGCCTCCTAATCTCCCACTTGTAACACCTCTATTACAAGACTTCAAACTATGACATCACTGTCATCTACTTCAGCTAAAATTCAACTAAAATATAAGGCTAACTCTAGCCGAAATGTCAACTAACCCTAGTCGAAAGAAACACGAAAACAACCTTTGAAAAATAAGAAAAACAAACTTGTACAAATGACAAAAGTTTTCTATCTATTACAGTGCACTTCTTCTTCTTTGATGGCAACCTCGAACTTGAGCTCAATAACTTCAATCTCTTCTGTCGAACAAAGAAACAATGGCTGCCTTTTGAGAGAAGAAGAAGCAATAGGTCGAGGTCTAATTTTCYRAATAAAAGAGTTGTTGGGTTTGTCCACCTATTTRTTTGTCCAACTCTCTTTTGTCCAATGGGTAAAAGAGAGTGTTGTTCACCTCAACAAGAAAACTCTCTCATTGGTCAAGTACATATGACCTACTATGCTTAGGCTGCTGCAATGCTTCCATGCTGCACTGCTGCGCCCTGCTATTCTCACCAACACACTGCCAAAAAGCAACCTTTACAGCTGTAAAGAGTTTTCCCGCCCAGTTCAAATTTGAGTCACACCAGCACAAGGGATCAGGTCTCTGTATGGGGTTGACATCATCAAAACCAACAATCTAACAAGAGTTAATCTTAAAAGAAATTCTCTCAACGGCTTCTCAACTTCAGGAGATAGGACTAAGAGACTTAGAATCCACTTGTGGCATGCTTAGTGTTTCACAATGACAAAACTTTGGGGATTCTACCTTCCCCTTGGTGTGTAAGGCAGGTAATAATAACTTGCTGCTCTTAGGCAATTTTTCAAAGTGTAGCTACATAATTTTCACTTTATCCTAGTGCATTAGAAAGAACCATTTGTTATCTTGTGATTAAACAAGTAAAAACTTAGTTGTATTGCAGATTAAAAAGAAACACATTTGTTCATTGTACAAGGCTGCGATTTTGTCTATTGTATGCTTTCTGTTGTGGGAAAGAAGATCCTTTGACTGTTTATATTCCATTAATTATGAATATATGATGCAAGGGTAGGGGATCAAGAGCTCTTTTGAAGAAACTAAAAGGAAGAGTACTTGTCCATGACTCAAGTTACTACAGTGTTGTGCAGTTGGAGCCTTGGAGGGTCCAGAGGCGGGCATTTACTCACTCTTTCTGGCCAAACTCTTACATTGTTCTTCTGTTTTATTGTTGTCAATCCTAAAAGCTGTGATTGTGCCTTTTCCATATTCACACTGCGATGATGCTCGTAATGGCATACTCTCTGGTTCTATATGGTAGTGAAGAGTTGGGGGCTCCAACTTGTTATTTCGTTTAAAGTGGTAAGTCCTTTTGAAATTATAACCTACACACTATTCGATTAAACCAGGTTCAATTAATCACACACGCAAAACAATAACTGTTAAAAATACACAGATGTAACATGAAAAACCTCCTTGCTCAAGAGAGTCCCAAAAATATGATCTATCGAATAGGATTTTATTCAACTGACAAGCGGGTTTTAGATTACAATTCTGCAACCAAAGGGACTAACTCTAGTACCTCAAGACTCACTAATTACCTCTAACTAGTAACACATTTATCAACTCAAACTCAGAGTTAGAAACTCATAAAACTTAAAATGATGAACAAACTGAAAACAAAGAAGGATGACTCTTTATCAGAACTTAACGATTGCCTTGAAAACTTCAGGTAGTTTTAGCTCTTAATTATCAGTCACCTTGTCTTGTGTCTTGTGATATAAATATCCTATCCATAATATGTGTCCAACTCTGACTCAGATTTTTTTTCCTTGTTGGACTCTTTTTTGTGCTCTCCTCTTCAGACTTGATGTGTATTAGATAAAGTATGACACATCCCTGGCATCCTTATCTCTATACAATCATCGTTTCCTTATCTACAAGTGCACACTCCTAGTTTGAGTAGGAATAGGTATCTATTGCATCATGCCTATGCCTGTATCAGCTACTCAATTGGACCTGGTTCATCTTCTTGCCCTGTGATATAATCAACTTCCACTGTACCTGGTTCACTTTGTCAATTTTACAAAAGTTGTACCTGATACCAGGGGTAATGCATGTTTGTCATCATCAAAAAGGAGAAATTTGTTATACAATTGTTTTGATGATTGACGGTGATTGAAAAAGTTTTTATAAAGTTGACAAAGTGAACCAGGTACAGTGGAAGTTGATTATGTAACAGGGAAAGAATATGAAACAAGTCCAATTGAGTAGCTGATATAGGCACAAACATGATATGATAGATACCTATTCCTACTCAAACTAGGAGTGTGCACTTGTAGATAAGGAAAGGATGATTGTATAGAGATAAGGATGCCAGGGATGTGTCATACTTTATCTCTATACAATCATCGTTGACTTATCTACAAGTGTTTAGGATGAAGGAGGATGAATCTATTCATGATATGCACACCGATTCTTTTCTATTGTGAATGAGATGTATTCTCTTGGTGAAACCATTCCCACAAGCAAGGTTGTAAGAAAGCTTCTGAGTGTATTACCTGGATCTTGGGAAAGCAAAGTAGAAGCTATTTCTGAAGCAAGAGATCTTGATACGTTGACCATGGATGACTTGATTGGGAACCTAAAGACTTATGACTCAAGAAGTCAAGAAAGGGAGCTGAACAGTTCTCACAAGGAAAAGAACCTAGTTCTCAAGTCTACTGTTGAGGATGAAAACATGACCTTGCTCACTCGAAGATTTTAGCGAATCATTAATAAAGGCTTTAACACTCAGAAGAAGAATGCATCAAAATCCGACAAAAATCTTTGAGATCTGATATGCCACAAGTGTGGTGAACCTGGTCACTTCATGAATGAATGTCCTCAATGGGAGTTAGAAAACAAGTGTAACCTGACTGATAAATCCAAGGAAAGAAATAAGGATCAGATTCAGATTTCCAACAGAAGACTCACCACAAAAGAAATAGATAGTGTGGTGAAGCGAGCTCTAGCTGCTTTGGGAGATTCATCCAGTGATGAATCTGAAGCAACTACTTAACAAGATGATTGCTCCCACTATGGGTGCTCTGATACCAATTGAAATCACCACCTACTAGCTAAGGTTCTGAACCCGGTTCAATTAAATCACAGGTGCAGAATTAACAAGAATAAAAAACACACAGCAGCTACATGAAAAACCTTCTTGCTCAAGCGAGTAATAAAAATATGACCTATCGAATATGCTTTTATTCAAAATCACGAGTAGATTTTAGATTACAACTCTGCAATCCAATGGACTAACTCTAGTACCTTAAGAATCGCTAATTACCTCTAACTAGTGATGCATTTCTCAACTCACATCCTGAGTTAGAAACTCACAAAACTCTTAACAATGGAAAACTTAAACACAAGAATTTCTCTCAACTCTTAGATCTTGACAATTGCTTAGATAGTGACTGATTGTTTCTAGCTCTCTAATCATTAGTCCTTTTCTGTTTCCTACTGGGATATAAATATCCCATCCACAAGAGTAATCCCACTCCAACTGTGATTTCTCTTCTTTTTAAACTCTTTATTGTACTCTTCTGTTGCCTGGTGGGATAAAATTATCCCATCCGCAAGAGTAATCCAACTCCAACTATGATTCCTCTTCTTTTTAGACTTCTTGTTGTACTTTTCTTGCTTTGTGTGTCCTAGAAGGAATCCATCTCTCTTTTTTTGGACTCCTTGTTGTGTTCTTCTTGCTTTTTATATCCTAGAACAAATCCAACTCTCTTCACTGACTTTCTTATCCTAATGCAAGTCCCACAGATTTATGTACACGTGCATATTTAATCTCATTCCTTGTTTGAGTAGGAATTGATGTCTTTCGCCTCAGTGTACCTGTACCTGTACCGCTGTCTCTGAGTTGAACCTGGTTTACCTTTCCTTGGACCTGGTTCACTTTGTCAATTTATAAAAATTTTATCAATCATAATCAATCATCAAAATAATTGAGCAACAAATTAATCATAGTCAATTATCAAAACAACTAAGCAATAAATTCTCCCTTTTTGATGATGACAAACAATGTACATGCATTCACCCCGGGGGACAAGATGATTGCTCCCTCGTAGCCATGGATGACTCAGATAACGAAGATATGCTGGCTCTGATGGATGAGGCAAACTCAAAAAGTGAAGTAGACAAAAACGAGGTAAGCTTCTTAGAATCTCAAATCAAAAATAAGAACTTACTCTCCGAAGAAGCTTGCATCATTATCTCTAGTTCTCATAGATGAATATAATACTTTGTCTATGGAAAATGAATAAATCATGAATGAATTTTTATCTCTTAAATTTGATAATAGAAAACTTGAGGTAGAGAAAAAGAGATTTGTTAAAAAGGGCAGAGGAGTTCGAAAAGGTCCTCAAGGAAAATCATGAAAAAGGAGAAATTATCAAAAAACTCACTCTAGAGTCACAAGCATTGAGCATTGAGATTCATAAACTTTAAAAGATTTTAGATAAAATCAAAGCTGAATTGGAAAAAACCTCAAAATGGACCAGGTCTTCTGAACTTCTAATCTCTATGCATGAAAATCACTCTAGCAAAAGACAAGGATTATGATACAAGAAAGACACATACACCTCTGAGCATGGACCCAAATTACATCATGGTTTCTGTTCTCATTGTGGTCTGATAGGTCATTATCAAGAATAATGCATAATCAAGCAAAAATCCACAATGAAAAACTAATATGCAAGACCTAGGTTAATGTTTAAAATAATCAAATCCAATTCTAGAAAGTTGAAAATCAATAAGAATTCTATCTTGCCACATTGGACTAAAAGAGATTTAATTCATCCATTCAAAAATAAAATGGACCCAAGCTTGTCTAGATACCCAAATCTAACTCTGACTGTATGTGCAGCTGAAAGTGAGAGAAAGAAAAGGAATCTGGTACATGGACAGTGCATGTTCCAGGCATATGACAGGAATAGTGAAAATTTTTCTCACTTACCAATCACAAAGGCAGAAATATGGCCTTTGGTAACAGAAAAAAGGTGAAATTGGAATAGAAAAAGTTGGGAGATCCATGTCACAAGCTATTGACAATGTGTATTATGTGAAAGTTCTAAAACATATTCTATTGAGCATCTCTCAAATATGCGACAAAGGGAACTCAATCTTATTCACTTCAGCAGATTGCAAGATTACCAACTTGAAGACAGGGAACCTGGTTCTCAAAGGACAAAGATACAAAAATGTGTAGAAGGAAAACATCATGGATCCCATAGGAGAAGAATCTCTCGTGTCTAAGTGTGCTGATGGATAGTTCCTTACTCTGGCACAGACATATGGGTCATACTAGATTTTCATATCTAAAAAAGCTTGTTGGTAAAGAATTGGTACTTGGTCTGCCTAAAACCAAGTTCAAAGACAGCTTGGAATGTGATACTTATACAAAAGGAAAGCATGTGAGGTCTACTTGTAATCCCAAGAAGGTAGTTAGTACCACCAGGTGTCTGCAACTCTTTCACATGAATTTGTGTGGTCCCATGAGAGTCACAAACAGAGGAGGCAAGAAATATGTATTTATCATTGTGGATGATTACACCAGGTTCACCTGGACACTGTTCTTAGCATCTAAAGATGAAACATTTGATGTATTCTCCATATTTGTCAAGAAAGTGTAGAAGAAACTCAATAGTGAACTGGTGAGCATCAGGTCAGATCATGGAACTAAGTTTGAAAACTCAAAATTTCTTGAATATTGTGCAGATGCAGGTATTGGTCATAATTTCTCAACCCCTAGATCTCCACAACAAAATAGGGTAGTTGAAAGGAAGAACAGAACCTTGGAGGATATATCCAGAACTATGTTGATAGCCAGTGGACTACCTCAATGATATTGGGTTGAAGTAGTTAGCACTATATCCTACTTGATTAACAAGTCTATGATCAGACCATTGCTATACAAAACTCCCTATGAATTGTTGAAGGGAAGAAAGCCAAATCTAGCTCATCTCAGAGCATTTGGGTGTAGTAATTTGTTCACAACAATGGCAAGGATGCATTGGAAAAATTTGATGCCAAGAGTGATGAAGGAATATTCCTGGGTTATTCATCATACAACAAGGCTTACAAAGTCCTGAAAAAGAGAAAAGACTTTATGGAGGAAAGCGTGCATCTAATCTTTGATGAACAAAAAGAAGTGGACATAATGAGTACACAGGAGGAAATAGAGGAGATTAGCATAAAACCAACTAGAACTCTGAGGGGAAACCAGGTACACAGGATGAAAGCACTCAGTCTGAATGTCAGGACACCTCCAGGACACTAAATAAGTAAAGTACCATATCAAATGAGGTACAACTTGATACTGCAGAGGAACCAGACCTTATGACTACTCAGAATCCTTAGGAAGAAAGACCTAGTTGATTATATAAAGTAGATCACCAAGAGATACAAACAGGAAACTTGAAGCATAAAAGTTCGCATCCAATGCAGAATATGCTATCTCCATTGGATTCTAGGATACATACCAGGTTTAGGCTGAGAAACATGTGTGCATTTTCAATATATCTATCTATGATTGAGCCAAAAAAATTTCAAAGAAGCCCTGCTAGGTACATATTGGATCATTTCTATGTAGGAAGAACTAGAGCAGTTCAAACGCAGTAAGGTATGGAACCTGGTTCCTCATACAGAAGATAGAAAAGTTATAGGAACCAAGTGGATCTTCCGGAACAAGCTTGATAATCAGGGGACCATTGTCAGAAACAAAGCTAGATTGGTCATCCAAGGGTACAACCAGGAAGAGGTAATAGATTATGATGAGACCATTGCCCCTGTGGCTAAGATGGAAGTAATTAGAATACTCATTGCCTATGCGACATATATGAGATTCAAACTACTTCGGATGGATGCAAAAAGTGCTTTTTCTGAATTGTTTTATACAGGAAGAAGTGTATGTGAAGCAGGCCCCAAGTTTTGAGAATCATGAATTTCTAGTTCATGTATACAAACTGAACAAGGCTTTGTATGGGCTTAAACAAGCTACCAGGGCATGGTATGACAGGCTCTCAAGCTTTCTCCTGGAAAGTGGGTACAACATGGAGAAGATAGACAAAACCCCATTCCTCTAAAAAAAGGGGAAAGAATACTCTATAATACCCCAAAAGTCCCTAAGATAAAACCAAGAAACTGAAATGAAGAAAACAGAAAAACCTACATTAGGTCACAGAACGAGTCGTGGAGTGACTCATTGTTTGACTCGACGGGTCGTTAAGTGACCCATCGTATATGCCTCAGTTGGAGGATATTAAGATTTCCTGGGGACTTAACGAGTTGGGGCACGACTCGTGGTGCCATTTCACGACTCGTCAAGTGAGTCGTCATCTGGAAGGGGTGGAAGAAGAGAAAATTTCCAGTGATGATGACGAGTGGTTGCGACGAGTCGTTATGACACCTAACGAGTCATTAGGTGTCCTGCGGGGTGAGATGGATGGTTGAAAACTTGAGTTTCATAGTGTCGTAACTTGTGGTGAGATGATCTGTTATGAGTCATCACGAATCATTAGGTGAAGTAGTCAAATAAGCTCTAAAAAGGGAAAAAGGTTCCAGTGGCAATGAGGGGAGGCCACGAGTCGTCTAGTGACCTAATGACTCATTAGGTCCCTCGTGGTGACTAGCAGTGAGAGTTCAACAGTCCAAATTCCAGGGGCATTTTTGCAACTTCCTATTATTTTAACTTTTAAACTATGTTGTTTTGGGATAAATTAGTAGGGGTTACAGGGAGTTAGTCGATCTTTCTCCCTCACTTCTCTCAAAATCTCTTTGAAACATTACGAGTAAAAGGCACAAATATCTTAGAGCAAGCTAGGGCAGCCAATATTTCTTCTCAGATTCTCAAGGACTTTCTTAGGGATCCTTCTCCAGGTATATGGGATTTCAATAATGGAATTTCTCTTCCCTTGTGCCCCAAAACTCTTACAAAAACCCTATCAATTCTAGTTCCCTAAAGATCAAAGCTAAAGTTGTTCTTCAACTAGATTATGAATCTTCCTTCTTGTCATGATTCTTGTGAAATATTGAAGGTTATTACTAATTATGATTCATGTTGATATATTTTCCGTGGAATATGTGTTTAGCCCTAATCTTGAAATGTAATTGAAAGAGTCTTGAATAATTGTCCAAATACGAAAGTTGCTTGATTCTGATAGTTCTTTTAATCACCATGGTAGTACAGTTATGGGAACAATAGTTAGCTTATTGCTTGTTCAGTCTCAGTCAGTACTTAGCTCTCTCAGTGCCTTACATAAATGTCATCTAATCAGTTTGACTACATTCAGCCTCTTGAGAAGTTCATTAAAACTCAGTAGTCTCATTCATCAGCCATCAGGTGGTTCTTTAGATGGTTATGACACTTTCAGATAAAGAAGCTCTGGCCAGTCTTAGAACCCTAGGCTTTCAGTTATTAGGTCCTTCAGACTCTCAGGGTACTTTCAGATAAGTATTCCTGACTTAAGTCTTAGGACAACGGTTTCAAGCTATCATCCTAGTTAGTCAAAAATTAGGATTTCCAGTAAGAGTAGCACTTAGCACCGAGCGGGGCCAGGGTTCAGCACACCCAGGTTTCTAGAACTACATTGTCACCGTAGATTATTAGCCCAAATGGACATCAGACAGTGATCACCTAGTTCAACTACTATACCCTGATAAGGTATAGTGGGCCTTCTCCGATGGGGGGTATATATCAGACTCCACGTCTAGCTCACGTGATTACATGTCGGTTATAGTTCTCCCACAGTATAGTACAGTATAACTCAGTCTAACACAGTCACAGTCTTTAGTTCAGCTCAGTCCAGTCTATCAGTTTTCTATACATGCATATGACCTTCAGATAGTTATTAGTACTTACATTATTATCAACTTTTAAGATGCTTTCAATATTTATGATTCCAGTTATGGTCATGGCATGTTTTGTTAGTTTGGTTTACAGATTTCCAGTATCTTTATATTTACTTTATATCTCACTTACTTAGTATATTCAAAGTATTGATGCATATGTTCTATTTTGTTTCATTTTATGATACAGGTACAGGTTCTCAGACTCAGCACCGTCAGTAGTCCTTCTCCGGCGATGTTCAATAGACCTCTATGGTGAGTCCTTATTTGCCGAGGGTCGGATGTTTATTTTTTAGCTATTGTATTTTGTTACTAGTTTCAGACCTTATAGTTAGCTGGGGACTTGTCCCAGCAATTCACGAGTTTCTTAGCTGGCTTTCAGACAAGTTAGTAGTTCAGTATATTATCTGATATTGTTGTTTAAAATAGTCATCTCAGTAATGATTTCAAAACTTCGGCTTACAACTTATTTTCAGTATTTCAATAGTATGCTATGTCATGGGTTAGCTTGGGGTCACTTGTGGCCCTAAGTACCGTGTCACGTCCAAGGTGTAGGCTCGGGCCGTGACAAACTTGGTATCAGATCCCTAGGTTTAGAGTATCCTAGGATATCTGAAAGTCGCATCAAGTGGAGTCCTTTTTATGGGTGTGAAGCGCGCCACACTTATGAGGGAGAGGCTACAAGGCGTTTCTAGAAATATTTCCTTTATTCATAATTCTTATCGTGCGTAGAGCTTTAAACTCTAATACATTCTCCTAACTCGCGCTCCACCCTTTTCAAAGAACAATGCCTCCCAAGAGAGAAAATGGTAACCATACCGCCCCACCAGCTCCCGCACTGCCTCAGGATGACCAGGTGTCCCATGCGAAATTCTGGACCGCTATTCAGATGCTTGCCAACGACCAACCAGGTCAACCTACAGGTCATAGTACCAGTGAACACCAAAGGGTCTACAGCTACGGCTAGGGTCCGGGATTTCACATGAATGAATCCCTCAGCTTTTCATGGGTCTAAGGTAGAAGAGGACCCGCAAGTATTTTTGGACGAGATGTAAAAAATCACCTAAATAATGGGTGTCACCTCCATTGAGAGTTCTAAGTTGGTTGCTTACCAGTTGAAAGGGGTGGTTTAGATTTGGTACAATCAATGGAAGGAAGGGAGGCCGAATGGAGAAGGTCCAGTAGTTTAATACCCCAGAAGGGACTAAGAATAGACACGGGAAGTCTAATTGGAAAAGTGCATAAAAACTAGCAAAAATATCTCAGGACGGGAGACTTAACGACTCGTGGTGGGATACCACGAGTCATCGTGTGCAGTTGTGGGGTGGAGGTCAGGAAGCAGTGGCAACGAATTACCTTACGAGTTGTTAGGAATGGCAACGACTCGTCTAGTCAGTCGTTAGGAGGGAGAATCTTTGGTTCTAAGGAAATTTCCAGTGAACTTAACGAAAGGGCAGGATGAATCGTTCGGTGTGGTGACGAGTTGTGATGTTGGTCGTGACCCGAAGGTTGAGAAATTTCAGTAGACTTGACGAATGGACCTAACGAGTCGTTGGGTGGGACAATGACTCATCAGGTGAGTCGTGGCATCACTTCGAGAAATTTTTCAGATTTTCTCAGGGGCAGGTTCGGTAAACTTCCATGCTCCCAGATTTAAAGTGATGTCGTTTTGGGTATGTTTGGGGACGTTTTTAAGGGTTTTCCTAAACCTAAACCCTCATTCTCTCAATCTCCTTCTTCTTCCTTTTTTCTCCAAAGATTTTAGGAAATTCCCAAGGTGTTCTTCAAGCTTCAAGGGAGATTTTCGATCGGGATTTTCTTCTACCAGGTATGCAGGACTTCAACAAGGATATCCTTTCCTCCTTGTGCCCAAAAATATTTTCAATAAGAATCCGATTTTAAATCTATTTTGAGTGTCATGATTTGGGGTTTGAGAAATGGGTAATTTCTTCTTTATTCCTCGTTCTTAAATGCTAATATTTACTGCGATTATGGAATAAATTGGAATGTTAATTAATRGGTTKCCTTGGAATATGAATTATATRTTGGGATTGCATGATGGTAGCATGTTYTTCATGAATTTGCTTGAGTAATAAATGGGTTTTGCATATTGTTCACTTGATTGTCGTAGTCATGCATGAATATGATGAAATTGTGAAGATTAGGTTGAGTATTTATGCATGTAGTACGTTCTTCCTAAATTGATTCTAATATTGATTGGGACTTGTACATCCCTTCTGTGATTATCGTAGAAACTCATGAACATGATGGGAGTGTGAAAATATTGCATAATCAACCCTAATGACTTGAGTATGATGTTGATGATCATATGGGATTGAGTAGAAGTTGTGGGCTTGAGTAATTGAAATAAGTTAGGTGCCCTTACCATGCTTTAGATTTAATTGATTTGGCATAAGAAGACTCTACCTCCATTGTTAAACTACGAAGCCTGGGCGGATTCTATATTGTTTTCCTTATTAAAATTGTTTTATAAGATCTTGGAATCTAAAATGCCCATGGCTAGAGAGTTCACAAAAGGAGTGATTGTGACAAGTGTGTGGAACGTTGTAGACCTAAATAAGTGAAGTCATATATCTTGATAGAGTATTAGTTGTATCTATAAACCATGCATGATCTCATGTTACATGTGAATGATATGAACTTGGAGTTTGGAATGTCATGACAGTATATGGATAGTGTGATCCTGTAGAGTACTCATTAGTAAGAGATGCTTGAGATAGCTATAAATTGGATTCCATGATGAGGTGCATAATGATGATAACACATGAGAATGATATTGCAACTGTTGGGTTGATGTTATTATAAAGTAGCCCCACCCTATCGATGAAAATGTTGTATGATGAAAATCAGTAAATGTCCTTGTGTCTCTGATTAGCTATTGCGATTTGGACTAGCGTCAGTCGGTTGGGATTTCTCGTTATCAAGAGTATTTTCCTAGTCGGTCGGAATTTCTCGTTAGCAAGAGTATTTCCCTAGACGATCGGTATTTCTCATTAGCAAGAGTATTTCCCTAGTCAGTTGGGATTTCTCATTAGCAAGAGTATTTTCCTAGTCAGTCGGGATTTCTCGTTAGCAAGAGTATTTCCCTAGTCAGTTGGGAGTTCTCATTAGCAAGAGTATTTTGTACATCCCTAGCTAGTCAGTGACTTCTTACATCAAATTTTCTCTCCCTTCGACGATTAGGGATTTTCTCGAGTGAGAATATTTTCCTTAGACAATCAAGGACCCTTTTGATACCAGTCACGGCATTGCATCCCTGTATCATTTGGATTACTACTTTTGTGCATCAGTTGATCTTATAATAATGCATGTCCTTATAATGTGATCATGATTATATGAATATGTGAATCTCATGTAAGGTTGTCGTATCTCATTTCAGTTACATTACTATTAATGTGTTTTTACATTACTTCCTTCTTGTATATAATTATGAGTTAGTACACTTACGGTTCCTCCATACTCAGTACATTCCAAGTACTAACTGCACGCCTCTTGTGCTATATCATTTCATGATATAGATTCAGGTCTCCAAGCTCCACCGCGTGGTTAGATACGCTACCCCATTCTCCCGGCTGTCTGTGGTGAGTCCTCATCCTCCGAGGACATGAGTAGCATTTTGGTTTTTTTTTTAGTTTTCAGTCTTTTGGAGTTAGCTGGGGGCTTGTCTCAGCAACTCATCAGTGATTAGAAGGCTTTCAGACTTGTTAGACAGATCCAGCTTTGTACTTAAATGTTATTAAGTTGTGGTTTTGATTTATATCAATTTTAGTCAATTCTTTTACTTGTTTATGATGTTAGATGTTTCTTATGTTAAGTGTATGCGATGATTGTGCCATGGGTTGACTTGAAGCCTTTCGAGGTTCCTTGTCCCGTGTCTACGATCCGGGTGTACTCTCGGGTCGTGAAAAGTAGAGTGGGACAAGTTTGTTACAGCGTTCCTTGACAGATTCTTTCCATAGGAGTTGAAGAAAGCTAAGGCTACTGAATTCATGAAATTGAGGTAGAACAACATGACAATGAAGGAGTATGCATTGAAGTTCACTCAGCTATTGAGATATGCTCCGGAGATGGTTGCTGAGCCAAGGGCTTGTATGCTCAAGTTCGTTAACGGAGTTTCAAATTTGGTGCTTAAAGAATGCAGGACTGCTATGCTCATCAAAGATGTAGATCTCTCCAGCCTCATTATTCATGCCCAACAGATAGAGGAAGAAAATTTGAAGGAGATTGAGAGAGAGAACAAGCGGGCAAGGACAACCAATTTGAGTATGGCTAGTAGAGGTCAGGCGATAGTGGCCACCTGCAGAAGCAACAGGGACCTCTAGCACCCTCATCAGCCAGTGCCCCCTCTTTCCGGTCCCGCAAGGACTGAAGGAGTGGAGCGTCAGGCTCCCAATCCTAGAGTCATGTTTCTAGCAATCGCTCATTTCTAGCCTATCCAAAATGTGGCAAGAATCACCCTAGGGAGTGCCGTTTGGGCAAGAAGGGTTGTTTTGGTTGTGGCTAGCTAGGTCACAAGTTGAGAGTGCCCGTCAGCAGGTCGGGGAAGGGCCCAGTCTACTACTTCAGCAGCCCTAAAGGGTCGCCCAGCTCAGCAGGGCACTACTGCAGGCACAAGTGGTGGTTAATGCCAGGATCATTTCTATGCCTTATCCTCTCGGCAGGATCAAGAGAACTCACCTAATGTCATTACTGGTATGTTGCGCCTTTTCCACATTGATGTATACACTTTGATAGATCCAGGACCCACACTTTTCTTTGTGACTCCTTACATCGCTATTCAGTTTGATATTAGTCCGGAAGTCCTCTTAGAACCATTTTCAGTTTCTACTCTAGTTGGTGAGTTAGTTAGAGCCAACGGGGTATATAGAAATTGTCCGGTCATAGAGTTGAGTAAAGTCAGCTCAGTTGATCCAGTAGAGCTAGACATGATTGACTTCGGCCTCATCCTTGGCATGGATTGGTTGCATTCTTGTTATGCTTTAGTCGACTACAGAACTAGAGTCGTCAAATTTCAATTTCCTAACGAGCCAGCCTTAGAATGGAAGGATAGTGTTTCAGCGTCTAAGGGTTAGTTTATTTTCTACCTTAAGTCCAGGAAAATGATCTCAAAGGGTTACATCTATCACTTAGTTAGGGTCAGGGATTCCAGCTTTGAGACCCCGACTATTCAACCAGTTTTAGTTGTTAGTGAATTTCCTGATGTCTTTCCCGAAGATCTTCTCAGAGTCCCGAGCGAGCAAGAGATAGATTTCGGTATAGACCTCCTTCCGGATACCAAGTCCATCTCTATTCCTCCTTACAAAATGGCTCCAGCTGAGCTTAAGGAGTTGAAGGAATAACTGAAATACCTAGATAAGGGCTTCATCAGGCCCATCATATCTCTGTGGGGTGCCCTAGTTCTATTCGTGTGAAAGAAAGATGGTACCCTCAGGATGTACATCGACTATTGTCAACTGAACGAAGTCACAGTTAAGAACAGGTATCCTCTATCTAGGATTGATGACTTGTTCGAGCAGCTTTAGGGAGCTAGTTGTTTCTCTAAAATAGATCTCAGAGCAAGATACCACCAGCTCAGGGTCAGAGAATGTGACATTCTGAAAATAGCCTTCAGAACTCAGTATGATCACTATGAATTTGTAGTTATGTCGTTTGGACTAACCAATGCTCCTGCAACCTTTATGGACTTGATGAACAGGGTATTCAAGCCGTACCTGGACATGTTCATCATTGTCTTTATAGATGCCATCTTGATTTATTCTAGAACAGAGGACGAACATGCGGACCATCTGAGAATAGTTTTACAAGCTCTCAAGGACCGTCAGTTATTCGCCAAATTCAGCAAGTGTGAATTCTGGTTGAAATCAGTTGCTTTCCTCAGTCACATGGTCTCTAGAGAGGGTATTCAGGCGGATCCTTAGAAGATAGCAGCAGTCAAGGACTGGCAAAAACCCACCTCTTCAATAGACATCAGGAGATTTCTAGGTCTAGCTGGGTATTACAGATGGTTTCTGGAAGGATTCTCCTCTATAGCCTCCCTTTTGACCAAATTGACTCAGAAGAAGGTGAAGTTTCAGTGGTCTGATGAATGCGAAAGGAGTTTTCAGGAGTTGAATACTCGACTCCCTACAACCCCAATTCTGAATCTGCCAGAAGGTTCAGATGGGTTCGTGATCTATTGTGATGCCTCTAGAATTGGTCTTGGGTATGTTTTGATGTATCATGGTAAGGTAATAGATTATTCCTCCAGACATCTCAAGGTTCATGAGAAGAACTATCCAACTCATGATCTTGAGTTGGCAGTGGTAGTGTTTCCTTTAAAGATTTAGAGACACTATCTCTATGGGGTTTATGTAGATATTTTCACTGGTCACAAGAGTCTGCAATATATATTCAGTCAAAAGAATTTGAATCNGATAAACTTTTGATACTTCCTATCTTCAGCTTTCTTCTTCAAGCACGTAGATATTTTCACTGGTCACAAGAGTCTGCAATATATATTCAGTCAAAAGAATTTGAATCTCCATCAGAAAAGATGACTAGAATTATTGACGGACTATGACATGAGTGTGCTATACCACACAGGCAAGGCCAATGTGGTGGCTGATACCCTAAGAAGGATGTCTTTGGAAAGTGTTACTCATGTTGAAGAGGGCAGAAAGGAGCTAGCAAAGGATATCCACAGGTTAGCTCGATTGGGAATACAATTAGTTGATTCAGCTAAGGGCGGAGTTGTAATCCAGAGTGGGTCAGAATCCTCACTGGTGGTAGAGACTTCATACTACTCAAACTGAGAGAAGCAGTTCTCAAGAAAGAGGTGGAAGCTTTATCTAAAGGGGGAGATGGTGTACTTCGTTATTAGGGCAGATTATGTGTTCCAAATATAGACAACTTGAGACAGTGAATATTAGAAGAAGCACACAGCTCCAAGTATTCTATTCATCCAGGTACCACTAAGATGTGTCATGACTTACGGAAAATCTATTGGTGGAATGGCATGAAGAAGGACATTGCAGAATTTGTAACTAAGTGTCCGAACTACCAGTAGGTTAAAGTTGAATATCAAAGACCTTGGGTTATGACTTAGTATATCATCATACCTACATTGAAGTGGAAAGAGATGAACATGGATTTCATTACAGGTCTACCTCATACTCATCGGCAGCATGACTCTATTTGGGTGGTTGTAGATTGGATGACCAAATTAGCACATTTCCTACCGGTTAAGACCTTAGATTCAGCAGAGGAATATGCTAGGCTATACATCCGGGAGTTAGTCAGACTACACATAGTTTCTTTGTCCATCATTTCAAATAGAGGTACTTAGTTCACCTCGTATTTCTAGAAGTCATTTCAGAAGGGACTTGGCACTCAGGTCAAGCTCAACACAGCTTTTCATCCACAGACAGATGGACAAGCTGATCGGACTATACAGACTTTGGAAGACATGTTAATAGCTTGTGTGATCGACTTCAAGGGCAATTGGGATGATCACCTACTTCTAATTTATTTTGCATACGATGACAACCACCACTCTAGTATTTAGATGGCCCTGTTCAGGAATTATATGGTAGCAGGTGCAGGTCTCCTATAGGGTGGTTTGAGGTTGGTGAAATTACCTTGATAGGACCTGATTCAGTACATGAGGCCATGCAGAAGGTTCAACTTATCAGGGAATGGGTGAAAACAGCTCAAAGCCGAGAGAAATCGTATGAAGATATAAAGAGAAGGGAGTTGGAGTTTTCTATGAATGATTGGGTATACCTAAAGATATTACCTATGAAGGGGGTGATGAGATTCGGGAAGAAAGGAAAGCTCAGTCCTAGATATATCAGCCCTTATAGAATCTTGAGACGCATTGGTAATATGGCTTATGAGCTAGACTTTCCTGCAAAGTTAGCATCGGTGCACCCGGTCTTCCATGTGTCTTTATTAAAGAAATATATCGGTGACCCGACCTCAGTAGTTCCCCTAGAGAGTGTTAGTGTAAAGGATAGTCTCTCTTACAAAGAAGTTCTAGTTCAGATCCTAGACCGTCAGGTTCGTAAGCTGAGAAACAAAGAGGTTGCTTCAGTAAATATTTTAAGGAGGAACCAGCTAGTCGAGGGAGCTACATTTGAAGCAAAAGGACACATTAGAGCTAAATCCCCTCATTTATTCCCTTCCAGTTCAGCTTCAGCATCATGTATTAAGTGCCTCCTAAGTATTCTATTCAGTTTCGTATTCATCAGCTCTATTCATGTTCTTAATGTGCACCCTAGTTACATCAACTCAGTTAGTATGCCTATCCTAGTTCGGAGTTAGTCACTCCTTCAAAAATCAGTTATTAGTCTTTACTTCGGGATTCCAGTTCTTTGCCCAGCCTTCTAGTATGATTATTCTATATGCGAGGATGAATATTTTCAAGGAAAAAATATTGTAACACCATAAAAGTCCCTAAGATCAAACCAAGGAACTGAAATGAAGAAAACAGGAAAACCTGCACCAGGTCACCGAACAAGTCGTGGAGTGACTCATTGTATGACTTGATAGGTCGTTAAGTGACCTGTCGTGTGTGCCTCAGTTGGTGAATATTGGGATTGTTTGGGGACTTAATGAGTTGGGGCACCAGTTGTGGCACCACTTCATGACTCTTCAAGTGAGTCATCATTTGGAAGGGGTGGAAGAAGAGAAAATTTCCAGTGATGACGATGAGTGGTGGCGACGAGTCGTTGTGACACCTTAATGTGGGGTGAGATGGATGGTTGAAAACTTGAGTTTCAGAGTGTCGTAACATATGGTGAAACGATCCATTAGGATTCATGATGAATCGTTAGGTGAAGTAGTCAAATAAGCTTTAAAAAGGGGGAAAAAGTTGCCAGTGGCAACAAAGGGAAGCCACGAGTCGTCCAGTGACCTAACGACTCTTTAGGTCCCTCGTGGTGACTGGCAGTGGGAGTTTAACAATCCGAATTCAAGGGGTATTTTTGAAACTTACTATTATTTTAACTCCTAAACTACATTTTTTTGGGGTAAATTAGAAGAGGTTAAAGGGAGTTAGTCGATCTTTCTCCCTCACTTCTCTCAAAATCTCTTTGAAACATTACGAGAAAAAGGCACAGACTTCTCAGAGCAATCTAGGGTAGCCAATCTTTCTTCTCAGATTCTCAAGGACATTCTTAGGGATCCTTCTCCAGGTATGTGAGATTTCAACAAGGGATTTCTCTTCCCTTGTGCCCCAAAACTCTTACATAAAAACCCTATCAATTCTAGTTCCCTGAAGATCAAAGCTAAAGTTGTTCTTCAGCTAGATTATGAATCTTCCTTCTTATCATGATTCTTGTGAAATCTTGAAGGTTATCACTAATTATGATTCATGTTGATATATTTTCCATGGAATATATGTTTAGCCCTAATCTTGAAATGCAATTGAAAGAGTCTTGCATAATTGTCCAAATAAGAAAGTTTATTGATTCTGATAGTTCTTTTAATCACCATGGTAGTACACTTATGGGAACAATAGTTAGCTTATTGCTTATTCAGTCTCAGTCATTACTTAGCTCTCTCTGTGCCTTACAGAAATGTTATCTGATCAGTTTGACTACATTCAACCTGTTGAGAAGTTTAGTAAAACTCCATAGTCTCAGTCATTAGTCATCAGGTGGTTCTTTAGATAGTTATGACGCTTTCAGATAAAGCAGCTCTGGCCGGTCTTAGAACCCTTAGCATTCAATTGTCAAGTCCTTCAAACTCTCAGGGTACTTCCAAATAAGTATTCCTGACTTAAGTCTTAGGACAATAGTTTCGAGCTATTAGTCTAGTTAGTCAAAAATTAGGATTTCCAGTGTGAGTAGAACTTAGCACCGAACAGGTTGGGGTTCAGCGCACTCAGGTTCCTAGAACTATGTTGCCACCATAGGTTATTAGCCAGAATGGGCATCAATCAATGATCGCACAGTTCAGATACTATACCCTGACAAAGTATAGTGGGCCTTCTCTGATAGGGGGTATATATTGGACTCCACGTCTAGCTCACGTGGTTACATGTCGGTTATAGTTCTCCCACAGTGTAGTACAATATAACTCAGTCCAGCACAATCGTAGTCTTCAATTCAGTTCAGTCTAGTATTTCAGTTTCCTAGATCTACATATGACCTTCAGATAGTTATTAGTACTTGCAGCATTATCAGCTTTTCAGATGCTTTCAGTATTTATGATTCCAGTTATGGTCATTGCATGTTTTGTTAGTTCAGTTTGCAGATTTCCAATATTTTTATATTTACTTCATATCTCACTTACTCGGTACATTCAAAGTACTGATACATACATTCTATGTTGTATCATCTTATGATATAGACGCGGGTTCTCAGACTCAGCACGTCAGTAGTCCTTCTCCAGCGATGTTCAACAGACCTCCATGGTGAGTCCTCATTTGCCGAGGGTCGAATGTTTTTTCAGTTATTGTATTTTGTTACTAGTTTTAGACCTTAGAGTTAGCTGGGGACTTGTCCCAGCAACTCACTAGTTTTTTAGTTGACTTTCAGACAAAAGTTAGTAGTTCAGTATATTATCTGTTGTTGTTGTTTAAAACAATCATCTCAGTAATGATTTCAAAACTTCCGCTTACAACTTATTTTTAGTATTTCAGTAGTATGCTATGTCATGAGTTACCTTTGAGTCACTTGTAGCCTTAAGTACTGTGTCGAATTCAGGGTGTAGACTCGGGTTATGACATACTCATTGTGCAGGTCTATGTTGATGATATCATATTTGGAGCCATTGATCAAGCTCTATGTTGTGAGTTTGTTGTGCTCATGAAGAATGAGTTTGAGATGAGCATGATGGGAGAGCTAAATTATTTTCTGTGGTTACAAATCAAGCAGTCAAATGAAGGAACTTTAATTCACCAACAAAAATACATCAAGGAACTGCTGACCAAGTATGATATGAAGAGTTCCAAAACTAATGACACCCCAATTCCAACCACCACCAAGCTAGATACTGATGAACCTGATTCAAAGGTTGATGAGATAAAATATAGGGGAATGATTGGATCTCTTCTATATATGACTGTTAGTTGACTTGACATAGTGTTCAGTATGGGGCTATGTGCAAGGTTCCAGTCAAATCCAAAGGAATCCCACATGAAGGCCATAAAACATATTCTGAGGTATCTCAAAGGTTCAATGAACTTGGTTTTTTTGTATCCTGTCAGTGATTCCTTCAAACTTGTTGGATATGCAGATGCAGACTATGCTGGATTCTTGGTGGATTGGAAGTACACATCTGGCATGGAACACTTCTTGGGGCCTTGTTTGATCGCTTGGGCAACCAAAAAGCAAAATTCAGTGGCCTTATCTATACTAGAAACTGAGTGTGTTGGTGTTGCCTCTTGTTGTGCTCAAGTGTTGTAGATCAAACAGCACTTGGAAGACTATGGGATCAAAATGGATAGGATTTCCATTCCGTGTGACAACATCAGTTCTACCAATATGGCAAAGAACCCGATTCATCACAAAAGGACCAAGTACATTGATGTGCGTCATCACTTTCTAAGAGACAATGTGGAAAAGGGGAATATTTTGATGGAGTTCTGCAAAACTGAGGACCAGGTGGCAGACATCTTTACCAAAGCTTTGGGACGAGAGTCTTATGAGAAAATTCATGTAGATCTTGGACTTATCAAGCTTAATTGAATCTGTGCATCTCTCTTTCTCACTTTTGACAAGAAAATAGTTTATTCTTATGCTCATTAGGTATTTTACATATTGATTTCTAATCCAGTTGTGTTCCTTTTAATAGGATCACACCTCAGGAAAGCTACAATGGGAGTGTTGGTATTAATAATGTGACCTCTATTCTCTGAACTGTTGTAGACTGGACAGTACTCAAGGAAAGAAATACAAGAGGAACCTGGTCCCTCTACAAAACCAGTGGTATGTTTCCTTTCCCTATCTTATGTGTTGATTTATAGATAAAGTAACAACCATTATCCAAATTAACCTGGCCACTCTCTCATGTCATATGGTGGGATTAAACATGATTAGTCCAAAAGAAAGAACGACCGGCAAAAAATGTCCCATTACTTCCCCTTCCTACCTAATGCTTGACAACTGTCATTTCTTTTACTCGGTCCATTAACCCCACGTCCCATCCCTATTGCTCCCACAACCTTTTTATCTCCTCCTGGCGGCTACTTATATTTCCAAAATTCCTCATCATTTTCCATCAAGCCTCTATTTTATTCTCTCTCTTTCTTGAAAGTGCAAGACCCGTCTTCTTCTCTCTCCTTTCTCAAACCCTATCTAGCTCTCAACAAAGGCATCTTCTTATAGTTCTCTATCTAAACCCCACGCCTCTACTTAAGGGAAACCTACGCCTATAGATGGTACATCACATTCCACTCCCCTCAACTCAGACTCTCATTCTTCCACCCCCATACCTCCTAGTTCTAAAACTCCAATACCTGGGGACCCTAACGCTACCACAGACTCTGGGTTAGGCGATGTTGAGTTCCCTGCTCCTAAACCTGAAAAGGGTAAGGGAAAAGTCAGTTCCTTGGAGGTCCCAGTAACAGAAGGAGAAAATGATGAAGATGACGATGTCCCCTTGAGTACTAAATGCGCACATCTTAAGACGAGGCAAACTTCATTTGTAAGAAAACACATCACTGTGAAATTCGTTCCTCCCCCACGACGAAGAACCAGGGGCACATTTATCAAAGAAGCTGAGAGACTCACTGCTACCAAAAAAAAAGACCTAGCTCTCTAAGAAGCACACTGAGGATGAACAACCCCCAGAGGCTGTGGAGATTGATAGTAGTAGTGAGGAAACTGGTCCAGAGTCTAAGGAACCAGCTCCGAAGAAGCAGAAGCCTAGGCCTTCTCATTCTGACCCCATTCACCCTGATGATTCCCAAAGTAAGAACGTAGCTAGGTTTAATGCCTCGGGGAAGGAGAATTACTTTGGGTGTCAAAAGGTATTGAAAGGCAGGGTCATTGATAGATCTGTGGCCTCAGACCTAGGGATGGACAAATGGATTGGCAAACTAAGGTTCAAAGGCTGGACCCATCTGTTTCTCTGCTCTCTTCCAAAGGTTCATGAGCGAGAAGTAGTTAGGTTTTACGTAAATCTGGAAATTAAGAAGGATGGGGAAGTGAGGTCCACGGTCAATGGTGTTGTGTTCCCTCTGAATGAGAAGGTTCTAAGTGACATTTTCCAGGTTCCTTTTGAGGGGTATGCTGACTAGGTCTCCAGGCCCAAGGACGGTACTCTCACTACCAGGTTCACTCAAGGGAGAGTTACTAGTGGACCTAGGCGTGTGCTTAAAGGGGAGATGGGTCCTGAGCACAAGATCCTCTTTGAGTTGGTCGACAAGTGTCTCCTTCCATGAATTGGGCATCGCCATGAGGCGTCTCATTGTGATATAGGGCTAATAGGAGCTATTGATAGCCAACAGAAGTTTAATCTTCCCTTGATTATGCTCTGTCATATGGTTAGAGTGGTTAATCCAGCAAGGGGCTCTCATAGGTTGGCTTACGAGTTTTTTCTGACCAAGTTTTTTGAAGCATATCCCATTCCCTTGTCAGTTGGGAAAGTTGGGTCCAAGATGGACATGTTTGACAAGAAGACTTCAGAGGAGTGTGAGTTGCGGCAATTTGTACCGGGTTCAAAAGGGAAAGGTTCTGTGAGTTATATGCTTCTTGACCTGCAGAATGCTAATGCTAGGGTGGCTGAACTGGAGAGGGAAAATGCTCAGCTTAAGAATGACCTGTCTGCTGCCCAATCTGAGATTTCCTCCCTTAAAGACAGAATGCTTCATAAGCAAATTATTCATAATAAAAGAATTGATAAGCTTCTATCTTTAATAGAGAAGAATTAGACCTCTTCCTACTGTCCTCCCCGGTGTCACTTTTGTCTCTCTTTCTCTTGTATTCTTGTTGTTCTAGTCTGATAGGTTCACTTGTTGTTAGATCAGGTTTTGTTCTTTTCTCTCTTGATGGTTGTACTTGTCTATGAATTTAATGCAATTTGATTGGGATTGGTATAATACTAGTTTATCTTGTTCTTTTCTTGTTGTATGTTTGATCATGTGTGTTTGAGATGACTCATATTATTATTTGCTTTCACACTTGTATTGTTTAAGGCTTGTACTGATCAGTGTTGCCCCAGTGGCCATGAATTAGTAATTTGTTGCACATGCAGTCTACCTTTTGGGTTCTTTATCTAAAAATTTTTCAATGATGTCAAAAGGGGAAGGGGTAATGCATGTTTGTGGGGAAATGCATATTTGTCATCATTAAAAAGGAGAAATTTTTTATACAATTATTTTAATGATTGACGGTAATTGACAAAGTTTTTGTAAAGTTGACAAAGAGAACCAGGTACAATGGAAGTTGATTATGTCACAGGGTAAGAAGATGAACCAGGTCCAATTGAGTAGCTGATACAGGCACAGGCATGATGCGATAGATACCTATTCCTACTCAAACTAGGAGTGTGCACTTGTAGATAAGGCAACGGTGATTGTATAGAGATAAAGATGCCAGGAATTTGTCATACTTTATCTCTATACAGTCACTGTTGCCTTATCTAAAAGTGCGCACTCCCAGTTTGAGTAGGAATAGGTATCTATCGCATCATGCATGTGCCTGTATCAGATACTCAATTGGACCTGGTTCATTTTTTTGCCCTGTGACATAATCAACTTTCACTCTACCTGGTTCACTTTTTCAACTTTACAAAAACTTTGTCAATCACCTTCAATCATGAAAACAATTGTATAACACCTTCAAAATTTGCATTCTTGATCCATTTATTTCTTTTGGAAGCTCCATCATGTAGGAGTCACCTTTTCTCAGACAATTGCTCCTGTAACCTATATGTGGCAACCGCATCAGGGTAGGAATGCACATACAGTTCACAGAAGATGTAATTTACTTGCCTGTTTATGTTGCTGCAGTATAGATCAGAAATATTCCTTCTTGGTTTTCGAGTAGATGCTGCTGGCTCCAGAGTTAGTTGCATTTCCCTTGAGGATCATCTTGGGAAGTTGGAAGTGATTGGATTAAGGGCATTTGAGATTCTTCAAACGATTTTACATCCTGCAACCAGGTGATTCTTTGAAGGCACAACCTTTCTATTTTAACTGATTCATGAACATGATAACAGAACGCCATTGTTTTCTATGCAGTAAATTCTTCTCTAGTGAAGTATGCGTCCTACATTGAGAATGCCAATCAAATTGTTTCTTCGGCAACTTTCTCTCTCTCTCTGTCAATGATCCTCGAATTTTTAAATAAAGAAGCTAGTGTACTCTCTTATAAGAAAGATGAGTGAAGGAAATGGAACCCCAAAAAGGATATGAAGTTACTCTCTTGCTTGTCCTTAGAAAATGAAGTCAGTCATGGCTTATCTGAGTGTATTGATCTCTGGGATGCTAAAAAGGGCTTTGATCCTCCAATAGAAGAAAACATCCTTTGCATGGAGAAACACCATCAGTGTATGGAGTTGTTTCGCATTGGTGATATGAACTGAGGCAGACAATAGACTTCTATTGAGAGACGGTTTTCTAGATTCTGCCCTCTACTGCTTTTGAGAAGTGATAACCAAAAAGTTCTATTATAAGGTGCATTTCCCTTTATAGGCTTTGGAAATGAAAATACATATTGCATGTGCTGAAACTGAGACTCTCATGCCATAAAACCTGTTCTCGGGTTTTGATATCTCCAACCTTTCAACTTTTTTGTGGCTAGGTTGATGTTGTTATTCTCATACCACGTATTGCTCTACTGTCACATCTTTTTCTTTAGTTTGTAGGCTTAACCTTTGAGGAGGATACATATTTATATGCATCCACCTTAAAGACTCCGCCATCTAATTACAAAAGAAAAAGATGGTAATCACACTTCCTATAGTTTGATAAGGTTGGTAATTGTCCTATGGTTTGTGCTAGTTTCTGTAGGTGTATCACATAAGGTTATTAGTCAAAACAAGCATTGCAAAAGTGTATTCTACTTCTTTGTTAACTTTTAAAGAATAAGAATATAAGGGGTCGTTTGGTTGCTGGTTAGGAAGAGGGTTATTCATGTATCAAAACTAGCATATAACTAATCTCTGCATTGCTGCATAACTCTAACCAACAACCAAATGACCCCAAGGGATAACATATACATAAATGCATGTTCATGTGTCTCTGTATGTGCATATATACATATGTGGGTATCCTATCCCAGTTGTTTGTTTTGGTTGATTTTTTTTTTAGATTAAGGAGACAAAATACAAATAGTTATAATAGAGTTTGTAAAATATATGTTAAAGTAATAACTATATATGAAAAGGTTATAGAATGTCACTTCAAATATGACATATTAAATTAACTTTTGGAAGATGGTACATTTGCAATTCTTGGAAAATTGCTAGATCTTTTTAGGTCAGACAAACAAAATGAGGCTACATATAACTGTTTCTGTCATAGGGCTGCTAGCAACCTCAGTTGTATGACTCTAAAGTCAATCATCTAAGTTAAAAACAATCAATTGAGTGATTATGTATGTGAATTAATTGTCCTGATGGATAGAAATTCAGAAGATGTATGTCAGTTATAACATGATATATCGTTGTACTCGAACCTTATATTTGTGTAACATGTTACTCATTTTCTCTCTCGAACTTTTCAATATCAATAAGCATAAAAATTAGTACTGTTAGCTATATATGTTCATAGTTTTCCTTTTACACTTCTGTAAAGTTTATTTCTTCTTTCTTGAATAGCTATTTATTGGTCTTCTGCAACAATCTTGTCACATCTCTTTTGGTGATCTAACCACTTGTGAGAATGGTCCGTCGTAATACTCACCTTTGAGTCTACTCAATCCGATTACATAAGAAAATGTGGCAATTGCACATCATGCTTTGATATGGATATCATGTTCTTATATAGAGAATACCTCATAGTTGTTCTTTTAAATCTCTCTTCAGATGATCTATTATTCTTCCACTGTGTTGGATCAAGGTCTTCTGGATCTCTCTTGTGACCAATGGTGCTCAAGCGATTGGTTTGAGGGAGAAGCACCGGATTGTTTGTGATGTTAGCATGCATGTTGTGAATTAGAGTTTGACATCAGTGTTAAATTCTAATATATGTTTTTCCTATTTGCATCTAGAGTTGCCATGCTTTCCAAGAAAATTCCCTGATTGCAACGCATACTCTTGCTTTATGGCCTCGGAGGAAGCTGCTTATGATGAGAAGTCTGAGCTCCATTCTCCTCACACAAGGACTTGGAAGGTTCCAGTTTCATCTCCGTGGGACAGTGTCCGCCTTGCTCTTGAAGGTCTCAGTGGGGCACGTCATGGTCGGATACCACATGAACACTTTCTCCAAATGATATGATAAAAAACTTAAAAATGAATACTCCTTACTCAAGAAGATGCAAAACAGACACAGGGAGTAGTTGCAGTGCTTCATTCGAGGGATTTGTGGCTAGGACATCTTATGTTCTGACTCAATGGTAGTCATCTACTTTTATTTCCCAAAGTGCTTCACAGGAACAAGTGCATATCCAAATTTATGAAGGACAAAAGAATACTCTATGGGGATACAGATAGGGTCATTTACCAGGTAAATTGGGACCAAAAACTCTGTTTGGTCAGAGTTCTTCTGCACGCCTACAGAGAAGGTTCCTTCAAAGATGGAGCAGTTGTTTGTGCATCTCAAATCGATTATGTAATGTTGTGCCCAACCAGGTGACTATTATTATCCATTTTGTGTACAGATATTGCTTTCCCTATCCATTTACTTAATATTGATTTGTTACTAATGAGCTCCTATCCAGCATTTTAAGAATTTGATCTTAATTACAATATGCATGACTCGATAACAGATATCTTTGGCAGATTACTCTTGACCCTTATGTGTGATGACTCGTCGACATCACCCTAACCATATGTGCTGAATTAAAGCCTTTTGGATCACTTCAACCAGTGTGCCATAGTTGGGAACCTATTTCCTAGATAGCATTCAGATCATTTCAACAAGTATTAAACATGGTCCCAGTTTGAACATTAAAATATCCAAACTTGAACAATGGTTACTCACCAATTTACAGTACATCTAAGCATCATTGTGACCTCGAGACATCAAGAAGCATAAATGTAAAGAAAGATATTTGTTCTATCTAAAAGAAGGTGCAGCACATTGTACCACATCCTGCCTGTACACATTCCTGGGATGTCTGTATATGTGCTTCCTCAACAATGGACAATAAGACACCTGGGTAGAGCCTATGAGATGGAACAATTGGGAGAACATCATTTTAGAAACGCATTCATGTACGAGGCTCTAGTATTTGGCCAACTGATAGATGCATTAGCCTTGTTCTATGATAAATCACCAATTCTAAGCAAGAGGGCACTTGGCATGGGAATTTGTGAAGGGGAAAATTATGGTTCATTTGTAAAAGCTTTAATAGTAGGTTTGTGAGGATTGAGTCATTTTTTCTTCATTTTTCTTTTTCCAGAATAAGAGGTTTACAGGGAATCATCTACCCAGGGAAGGACAAGGTTATATCACCTTTGCTAGCTTGTAGTTAGTGTATACATAAGTATAGTAGTTAAGCATCATGCTAAGAAGATTGTATAT
>JACEIK010003974.1:74230-86533 GCA_018107945.1 Datura stramonium
TCGATAAAAATTCATTTTTCTATCTTATAATTTTCTCTTCCCTTACTCCATCATATACTAATTAAATCATATATAACCAATTGATGTAATTGAGGTGACAGTGGAATGAAGTGTCTTATATCAGGACCCATAAGCCATAAATATTGTGACAGACAAATAAGATGGAAACCTAAAATTAGAAGTTGGAGCACTCCACGTACCAGCCAAGTGTAGCCTTCAACCACCATTAAACCAATTGGTCCCATCTTGTGATCATTAATACTTTTACCAAAAAAAAAATAATATAATTAAGATCTTAATTGTTCCGTGACTTCTCGGTAGAACCTATAATATAATCTTCCAGAATTGTACTTAGGTTTCAAGATTCCTTGAAGTTAAATGTCAATTAGTCAAATCACAATTCACATGAAAACTTACTTATACTAATATATTTATTCTTCTCTAATTAATTAGGACCACATATACAATAGTAGTTATTCGTGATTTTATAAAGATTCAACCTCGTACTAGATTAAACTTTTGAATTTCATGTTTTGCATTGCATATCCAAATTTTAAACACGTATTATTCGACTATAGACAGACCAAAAGATGGCATGACCTAATTCATTGCTTAGCATATTATTTTATTCAAAGTATGCATCATAAATTAATGGACTTTTATATGGTCGTTATTTAATAAGCAGAATATCAAATGCTACCGTATGCTCACTTATTGTGGAAATCCAAATTCAATACGTGGTCTAGATTTTTTGGGGGCAAGTACACAAATAATTTTTAGGTCAAAACATTTGGCGTGAAGCTACTCATGAAATTTTAATTGACATTTCATAGACAAAAATATAATTATTTAAATTTTTCCCTCTTTATCTTTTTCGTCTCTTCCTTTCTAGGCAAACAGTTCATTCCAATAACTTCAAATTAGTATAACCCCTTTAAATTAAGTGATCTTATAAGATTGTTCAGACTGACCGRWTGGAAAAGRGTRATTYGCAAAKAAAAAWATTGTTATATAACTCGACATACGAAACTTACGTGTATGATCCTGAAATTATTTGATCCGCAATTAATTGATAAGGAAGAAGAAAATGTTTAACAATACCAATATCTAAAACACTGACATCTTGGTCTATGTAATCCCTTAATTATCTAAATTTATAAATATTAATTTGCCGCCTATTTATTTCTCATGATTAATAGAAATATATTAGTTCACACAGTTCAAAATTGTCTTAGACATACTTTGACTARTTCTGCGAGATTAATTCTCTGTGAACCCAATATTATAACAAATGATGTGAAAAATAATATCAATAAATTAAGTTGGTTTAAAATTTATTCACAAGGAAAATACAAAAACATGAATGGTCTAAATAGATTCATGCAATACACAATGCCTTGACTAAAGCAATAATGAAGGACAACCTATGGATTTTGGCTTTCCCAAAAGCATAATTGTCTCCACTCCACAAATGCACCTAAAACTAATTGAAGCCTCAAAAGCTAACGGTAACACAAGTCTATAAATCCACAATGAACATTCAAACTACATAATTAATACATTATATTTCATTCAAACAATAATATACTCACCTAATTCATTGTGTCACACAAAAAAATTCAAAAAAATTCAAAAATGGCATCGAACAAGGTGGTCATTGCTGTGTTGTTGATCGCCATGGTGACAGTATTTGCTGCTTCAAACGTCGTCGTTGTGGCACAAGATGAAGAAATTGCATATAAAGAATGCTACGAGAATGGCATGAAAATTGGTGCGACCGAAGAAAGTGTGATAAGAGAATGCAGAAATATCGTGAAGGAACATTCACTAACTACCTAAAACATTTAAACAAGTTATTTACTTTTTGGCAATGCTTTTCTCATTGTCTTTTATATGTTTGTTGTTTGACAACCAAAGAAAAAAAATGTAATATATATCATGAACAATGAAAATTGAATTTTTCAGTTACTTTTTTCTCTTTCTCTCCGATAATCCTCATAATTGGATTCTGAAAAACTATTTTTTTTTATTAGAGGTAACACTTTATACGTGCAAAGATGAATGATCATTAGATCGAATATAGCAAACGAGCCCTTTGTTTATTTATTGGTCCATTTTCATGATTATCCGGCAGTTTAGTTCGAATTATGAAAATTTTGTCCTGAATTTTCAATTTCTTTGATTTTAAAAATTCACAATACAAATTCAAATCATATAAACCCAACCTGATTCAATCTTTAGAGTTTAGCTTCAAATTAGTCGATTTGATTATTTTAAATTTTTATTTTAAGTCTATAAATTGGGCTTCTTCTTCTACAAGAAAAAAAATAAATATAAATATTCAAATTATAAATTTATATCAAACCCCTTTAACACTGATTTCATACCAAGATCATATGAAAATTTTGTAACTGTGAGTATAAATACAAATCCTCAATATTAGAAAAGGTATTACAAAGAAAAAGAAAAATAGTGTTAAACTTGAAAGTGAAACCATGTTAATAAGTGGATTTTTAGCCTTATTGATGATTTTATTTAGGAAATTTTCATAGTTATGCAAGTTTAAAATACACTTAATAAGACTATAACAATATTTATAAAATATAAGCAAGTAGTCCTAATTTCTACCGAGAAAATGATATTTCTTGACCTTTTATAATTTGAATAGAAAAAAATGACTTTTTCAGATCTTTTATGTGTAGAAATGATGATCTCTTGTGTTTAAAAATGAGAATCTCTTGTAAACAAACCATAAAACTAAAAAATATTTGTTAAGGGCTAGAAAATCATTTCTCCTTATTTTACCTTAATACTATAGTAGAAACTAATCAAATTTAATTAATGTAAGGATACTAATTAATAATTGAGGAAATGAGATCTTTTACAATTTGAATTTGAGATCATACCAAACATATACCAACAAAGGATTATCGAATCGTAAGGTTGAATTAAACTAGTGTCATCTATAAAAAACTATCCATCAAAAATCTATGCATAGAAAATATATGTAAAATATTATACATATATTGAAAACATATGTGAAAATTCAGATGTATGGGGATCAATGAATACAAATTAGTGAGCTACTCAAGAGTTCGAAACACTCTCGAGCCTCTTTGGATTCGTGCAAATTATTTAACTAAGTCATAAATCACCTCCCGGACCTATTGAAACTGTCAAATCTCATTCCTAATTCGTTTACTCATTTTGTTGACTTTGGTCAAATTTCAAGTTTTTAATTTTCTAATTTTAGATTTTCTTTTGATACGCATATGATCCCTGCAAGTAATAAATCAAATTTTAAGGTTATGAGAAGGGTCTTTTAGGGGAAAGGGGTCCTAATGCTTAAAATGATCAGACGAGTCGTTACATCTTCCTCTACTTAAATAGAAGTTTGTTCCTAAATGTGTGAAGAAAATATACTGACCTACCAAAAAGCTATGGATATCTGGTCCGCATATCTGACTCAGTCTCCCAAATAGCATCTTCAACCAAACGATAATTTTGCTACACGTTCACTGAAGTTATATCCTTTTGATCTCAGCTTTGAAACCTATCTATCAAACAATTGTATTGGCTCTTCCTCAAATATCAGATTTTGATCCAATTGCACTGAATCTCGTTGAATCACATGAGAACCACCCGAATAATATTTTTTTAGTATCGAAATATGAAATACTAAATGAACACATGATAAACCTGGTGGCAAGGACAATTCATAAGTCACCTCACAATATGCTGTAGAATCTCAAATGAACTAATATAAGTTAGGCTTAACTTGCCTTTCTTTTCGAATCTCATCAAACCCTTCATGGATGAAACCTTTAGCGAAACTCAATCATCGATCATGAACTGCACATCACAGACCTTCCAATCCACATAACTCTTTTGTCTACTCTGAGTTGTGATAATTCTCTCTTGGGTCAACTTGACCTTATCCAAAGAATCCCTCAATAAGTTGGTACCCCAAGGACTGACCTAAAATGCATAGAAATAATCAACTAGAGAGCGACATCTCCTACCATAAAAAACCTCAAACAGGGTCATCAAAATGCTGGAATAGTAACTATTGTTATATGCAAACTTCAAGAAAAGCAAGAATTAATCCTAATGACTATCAAAATCAACCACATTGGACCGCAACATATATCCTCAAAGACCTAAATAATTGCTCAAACTAACAATCAGTTTGTGGATGAGATAATGTGCTAAGTTACACCAGTGTACCCAACTCCTTCTGTATAGAATTACAAAAGTGAGATGTGAACTATATGCCTCCGTCTGAAATGATAGAAATAGGTAAACCATGCAAATGAACTATCTCTCAGATGTAGATCTTTGCTAACTTCTCTAAATTGTAAGAAGTCCGAACTAGCGTGAAATGTGCTGAATTGGTTAATTGATCAACAAAGACCCAAATCACATTACTTTTTCTCAAACTCTGTGGCAACCCTATCATGAAGTTTATAGCAATCTGCTCCTACTTTCACTCAAGTATATACATTCTTTGAGTCATACCATCCGATATTTGTTGTTCATATTTCACCTGTTAGCAATTTAAGCACCAACGTATAATCCACTATGTCTTTCTTCATCCTACACCATCAATAATATTATTTCAAGTCATGATACATTTTAATAATTCCTGGGTGGATAGAATACTTCGAACTATGAATCTCTTTCATAATCAACTTGGTCAAATTACCTGTCTGTGGAACACAAAATGTGACCCTTAATCCTCAAAATACTTTCATCATCCAGAATTTCTTCCTTAGCTTTTCCTTATAACACCTTATCCTGAATCATGCATAACTTCTCATTCTCAAACTATTGAGCCTTAATTTATTTCAATAGAAACAACTATACCTCCACACAAGCTAGAATCCTGCCATATTCTAAAATATCAAGTCTCACAAAGTTGTCGGCTGAAGATTGAACATCCATTACAAAAAGATGCTCCCCTGCTTGCAATAATGTTAAGCTTCCCATACTTATTGTCTTCTAACTAAAGGTATCATCTACTACGATTGTCTTGCTTAAGTAATAAAAATAGTCATGTCATAATCTTTCAGCAACTTAAACCACCTTCATTGACTCAAATTGAGATCCCTCTTATTGATTATATAGTGAAGGTTGTGATGATCCATGAATATAGCATAATGCACACCATAGAGATAATGCCTCTAAATCTTCAACGCAAATATCACTGTTAACTCCAAATCATGTGTGAGATGGTTCTTCTTGTGCACCTTCAACTATCTTGAGACATAAGCTTACCTTAACTTTCTGCATCAAAACACATTTAAGGCCAATCCATGAAGCATCACAATACACATTAAAATCCTCTCCCTCTACTAGTAATGTCAAAATTGAAGCTATGGTTAACAAAGTATTGAGATTTTAAAAGCTCGCCTCACAATCATTTGACCACCTGAACGCCAAATAATTTTGAGTTAATTTAGTCATGGGAATGCAATGGATGAAAATTTCTCCACAAAATGCATGTAGTATCTCGCAAGGCTTATGAAACTCCAAATCTCTATGGGTGAAGTGGGTCTAATCTAATTTTGAACTGCCTCAATTATTTTAAGATCAACCATGATATCATCCTTGGATACTATATGTGTCAAAAATGTCATGTCCCACCTTGGGAGGCATGATTGGAACTTAATGCCACACTAAGACCTGGGCTGACTTGGCTGGGCATATACACCTATGGTGCCTGCCAACAACTCAAAATCAAGAAAACAAATAGCTATATCTCGGTTGTAAATACAGCCTCGGACCGACAAGACCACATAGCAAACCTGTAAAAGAAAATAGCTAACCCAGCCAACATAACAATAAAGGAATCCTATGCGGCCCGACAATACCACCATGCTGTCTAGTCATAACTGAAGGAAAGTAAGCAGTTATATTCATACAATAGCTGACAAGGCTGCTAACTAAATAGCTATACTAGACCCCGCACAGCCAACAACGACCAACAACTGAAAACTGTAGCGCGCAAGCTCTAAGAGTGGAATAATGGTCGAGATAGGGCCCGACCTACCCAAAAGCTGTACAACCAAAAAGAGCAAATCTTTCTAACTATCAACTATGGAGAAAAGGAGCTGACTGAACTGCTAACCCTGACTGATGGCTAAGAAGGTCCTGAACCATGCCTATCTGCACCTGCAGGCAAGTATGCAGCACCCCAGATGGGTATCAGTATAATATGTACTGAATATGTAAGGTAGTAATGAAAATAACTGAATAGGGCTGATAAAAGAACTGAAAGTAACCAACAAGAAGGGTAAGAATTATCACCTGAATAGCCACATAACCTGAAGTATAGCTAACAATAAGGATATAAACAAGAACCTTACCTACCCCCATAAGCCTGGAAGGTACAACCAGCACAAAATAACCTACCCGGGCCCCATGATCGCTGGTAAGTACAATTCAATCTATATACCTCTAGTATGATCAATATGATTCAACGGGTAACTATAGCCAACCTACCTGGCCTCTGGGTCTGCAACTGAGCCCGCTGGGCTCCTTAGACGTGTTTGACCCCTCTGGGCTCCTGTGACTGCACCCTGGGTTAACAAGGCTCGACGGAGGGTTAGTGATGTCAATACGGCATAAGAAGAAGTATATTCGTGGATGGACTGTAATATGGCCTTATACGCCTGAATATAGTCTTGTCAGACATCATATATCTCCTCTGAGCGATCTATAGCCCTATAGGCGATGACACAGCTAACAACCCTAAGATTGGTCGACGGAAGGCTATATTAGGTAGGGTCAGTCCCAACCGAAATAGTAAACTTTAACCTCAATACTATCTGTAGCAGCTAATCACAAATACTCATGCTCGCAACTTACTTACAAGAACGTAGGTCGTATTACTATACAACGGGAATAACTTGCCGAAGAGGTTAACCTTAACATACCTCAATTGACGATTCTTGTTCATCCAAATAGTTCCAACTTATAGCCAATAATCCCACCAAATTACAACCCTATGCCGAGAGAATAAGGTTATTTTCAATACTAGGACTCGGCAAATAATGATATCTTCCAATAATATTAACTATAATTCAACTTCATTCAATTCGTCCAAAAACTCATAAATTCCCGAGAGTTTAAAAGGTAGAAATGTCTACCTATCACTTGTAGCCGCTTAGGACTCAATTAGAAGTGATTTATACAACTTTTACTCGCGCGGGGTTCCGGTACTCCAAGCAAATTTTCAACAAATAACTCCGTAGGGACATTCCTCGGAGGTTTGGAACTCGTTATCCAAGATGAATTTGCATTTGAACGGAGTTTAACGGCGTAATTTGACGAAAAATGGATGAAAAGTTGAGAGAAACCTTCATAGCGTCGAGGTTCTGATTTTAGGAAATTTCTAATGACTTAAACTTTGAACGTAAAACTTATATATAGATGAGGCGGTGGGCTATGGGGTACAGCGCGACGCGTCGTCCATGGCGCCGGGCTGGCAGCGCGGCGCAGCACCCGGTGCACCTAGCCTCCTGCCCGTTCGCTACCGTGCCCATATACTCATCCCCCGATCCCTTTTCCATATGTATCGTACCCCAAACTCTCAACATACGTATGCAAGCACCGATTAAGCGATAGAAACTTACGGGTGTAACAAAAAATTCCACAAAATTGAGCCAAAGATCACACTTAGAAAAATTTACATAAAGATACTTATCCTTCAGAATATAAAACACAATTCTCAAATTTTACTCATGCTCCTCCCTACTACGAAAATAAATCAAGATTCCATCGATAAAAACAATAACAAAAGAATCCAAATATAGGCTGAAAATTCCATTCACTTGATCTATGAATGTTAGGGTATTGGTCAGTCTAAAAGAAATAACCAAGAACTCATAATGCCCATAACAAGTTCTGAAAGTTGTTTCAGGGATATCATTTGCCCTAGTCTTTAGTTGATGATAACCAGATCTCAAATCAATCTTAGAAAAGACTAAAGCACCCTGAAGCTAGTCAAACAATTCATATGCAAGGTATGTGATACTTATTCTTGATTGTCACCTTGTTCAGCTGTCAATAACTAATACACATCTACATAGAACTATTCTTCTTCTTGACAAAAAGCACAGGAGAACTCTACGGGGAGACATTAGGTCATGAAATCCTTACTCAACAAGTCTTGTAATTTCTCCTTCAATTCCTTCAGTTCTGTTGATTTCATCCAATATGACAAAATAAAAAATAAATTGAGTTCCCAATAATAAATCAATACCAAAATCAATATATCGATCAGATGGAATACCAGAAGAGCAGTAGGAAACACCTGCGGAAACTCTCACACCACAAGTATTGACTTCAGTATGGGAGTCTCAACACTAAATCTCAAATGTAGGAAAAATAAATCAACACTCCTTTTTAATTATCCGCTAGGCTTTAAGAAATGATATCACCCTCTTTGGATAGTGACTAAGAGTACCCTTCCACTTCAATGTAGAAATTCCTAACATGGAAAATATAATTGTCTTGTATAACAGTCCAAGATTGTGTGTTAAGGAGATAACCAATCCAGACCCAATATAAAATTGAACTCCACTATATCAAGAATTATCAAATCTACGCAAGTATCATAACCACCAAAGAAATCATACAAGATTGATAAACTCGATCCATGATCATAGAATTACTGGTGGGAGTAGAAAAATGGATAAAATAAGTGAATCACATAACATGTCCAAGCCTGACGAAAAATATGTAGACGCATAAGAGTAAGTAGAGCATGCATAAAATAATAATGTAGTTGGTTGATGGCAAATCAGAACTATACCTGTGATAACTGCATCTGAAATCTCTATCTCTAGCCTACTTGAAAAAGCACAACATTGAGCACGACCACCCTCAACCTGAGTACCTCCCCAACCAACACCTCGACCAGACTAGGTACCACCCCTATTGGAATGAGAGCTACCTCTGCAATCCTACGTACTGCCTCTAGTCGATCGTGTTGCTTCCCTGGGTGTAGAAACCTAGAAACCTTGAAACCCTAATGCGCCCCACCTCGCTTAAGTCTAGAGAAATCCTTTTGTAATGATTTGAATAGCTGCACTCAAAGTATCCTCTATGAGCCATGGACTGTTGTAATGAACCATCATGGTCTTAATAATCCCCTCAATTAAGAGCCGATAAAAGAACCACGGGAAGCCTGTCCCAAACAATATGTTCCATGTCCAAAATGACCAACTTCAAATATCTGCAATGCTAAATGAATGGGTCTACTAGAATGGTGGTGATGTCCTCTCACAGTGCAACCTTTACCTCAAGACGAGGTATCACCGTAGCTGCGGGGAATTTTTTCAGCCCGATCCCTAATTTCCTGATGCATGATATACTCAATCTTCTTAGTTGTATTTATCACTTTCTGAAAGGAAGCTCCTATGGATGCCACCTGAATAGCCGACATACAAATTATTATCAAAGCATGGAAAGACAAGGCATGGAATTTCATCTTGTACTCAGTTACAAACATGTTTTACTATCACAACTTCTCATACTGATCTCTTTTGTCCTCTCTCACCCTACAAGGGACAAACTTCTTTGAAAATACCCATGTGAGTTGAACTAAGGAAATGACCCTATTGGTATGTTCTCGATATAGGCCCTTTGCTACTGCTTGACAGGCCTGATCATCTGAAATATTATGTAATCAACTCTGTTGTAGTCTACCAACCCCAAGTTGTGAAACCTCTCGTGGCAAATAATTAGGAACTCATACACATCATCATTTGGATATTTATTATACTATGACGGATTCATCCTCTATTATCAGTCAAACCTCTTTTTCTCATCGACTGTCATAGTAAGCTAAACAAATGGATATAGAGCAACACCATTCAATGGTGTACCCATACACTATAGAGCTATAATTGGTTGTGCCCATGGGGTCTAAAAACCTAAAGTAACATGTTGATGGGGAGTTTGAGCTCTAACTCCCATTTAAGAACCGTCTAGTGTAACAGACAACATACCTGTTTGAGCCATACTTTCAAGAAATTCCTACATCCGAATCAAGGTGTCATGTAGCACAATAGTAGAAACAAATTCTATTGGTGACTGAGCTAGACCCAAATTAGATGTCTCAACTAGCCCATCATCATAAATACCCTCTAGCTCAGGAGATATAACTCTAGCATGACCTCTAGCAGGTATTGTCGTATGAGCTCTACCTCTCTCCTTCCTCTACCACGTAAAGCGGTCCTGGAAGCATGTACAAGCTCTTACTCTTCAGTTGCGATCGAACAAGCCTTCACCATCTGTGAGAGAGTGAAACAACAAAATTCAAAACTCAAGTCAAATCAAGTACGCATGATAAAAAATGAAAAAATAAAATTTTCTAAAACCTCTCGAAGATAACTACATACATCTCTATTCTGATTGTAAGACTCTACTAGATATTACTGTTGTACCCATAAGACCAATAAGAATAAGGATCTGATACTAAATTACCAAGACTGAGAAATCAATGTAGCCATGATGAAATCTACTCTCAATCTGGTAGGAAAACCATAAGAAGATTTAAAATCTATAAATAAGTTATTACGTGAAAAGTAAAGTGAGAACAATTTCAAAGTCAATATAAAGTCTCATATTCATGAACATGCGGAACTAGAAAGTACACCCTCAAAACCTAGTGTCATAAATACAAGAACTTCTAAAAGTTTGAATGCAAGTGGATTAAGTCTCAATACAACGGTCTCAAAATAAAAAGGACAGATCAAAGCTAAATAGGGAGTGAAGTCCAACGTTGTGGACCACTAAGCAGATCAACCCAAATGCTCCAACTAGCAATCTCTTCGATCAACGGCTCCATCTTCTCCATTAGTATATGGGTCTGAGTCTGCACACAAAAAGATGCAACAAGTGTAATATGAGTACAAAATCAATATGTGCTCAACAAGAATAATTGGCTGGCCCTGAACTAAAGTAGTGGTAAGAGTTGATCTTTGAAAGTACTTGCTTCTACACTTCCATAACTTTAATCTCAACAGATAAAAATAATCCAAAGACAAGATAGAAATCAATCATATAGAGCCACATAAAAACTAAAATTTTAGCATATAGAGCGTTTCAACATAATTCCTTTCAAGAATCAAAATATGAACTCGACCAGTTCAATATGAGTAGATATAAAAAAATAAGAATAATCCTTCCAAGATTCTAATAGTGTGATTTTAGCCCGATTTTTTCTAAGAAACCAACAATAACCTCATATTGATTCAATACGATTAAATCAATACATAATCAATGCAATGAAATGGACATGAATATGCAACTACTGTACACACTTGCAATAGGTAGTTGTGATCCATATACTCATCCGAAATCAGATTTAACCAGATCATATCGAGCAACCAATCACGCAAGGTTGAAATACATCACTCTATTTGGAACCAGATCCAACTAGATTACATTGAATGATAATCACATGATTCATCAAGTGTAATGTGCATGAGGTATAATTTTAAAGCATGAAAGTCAGGTGCACACATAGGGCACATGCACGATACATGAAAAATGCTACTAAACAACTTATTTTCATCAAGAGTATGAGTTATCAGGAGTGATGTGCAATCAAGTAATCAATTATCATATGCATTCTAATAATTCAGTTAATCATGCTTTATCATCCACTGATATCATTAATCAATCACAAATAAATCAAATAACCGGCAAGATACACCATACATGGCGCTGATATCCGATTAAGTGTTGGCCACCTCACATATACGGGACCATCATTATCCTATCCTTGTTAATCATTTATACACAAAAACATCCTTCAATTAGAGTTTAAAAGTCTTAACCTGCCTTGTATTCGGAGTACTAAAGCTCATAAGATGGACTTGCCCTTCTTTAATACCTCCGAACGATCTCAATCTGTTCAAATATATAATCTGCATAAGCATATGAGTGCATAGACACCCATATTGATATATAAAAACTTTTGTAAAAAACTCAATCCAAAAATTAACCCCCGATCCCTGAGGTTGAATGAATTTTTTTTTGTAAAATTGGACTACCCATAACTCATAGATCCTAAATCATAAAAATCACTCAAATCCATACATAAATCAAACCTCAAATTAAAGATTTATCTTCTCTCAACTTATAGGTAATCTATATATCATTAAAACTAAGGTAGTCTAGTTTGATAATAAGTCAAGTGACATATTGAGAACTAGTCACTTGACACTTTTACAAAAAAAAGTGTTTCAAATTATATGATATAAACGAAAAAAATCACGCCATAATTAG
>JACEIK010003974.1:92104-106569 GCA_018107945.1 Datura stramonium
ATATATATATATATACTGACTATTCTTTAACTTATCGAAGAACGATTGAAAACTCATAATTTCTCGGAAATCTAGAAGAGAGAAATACTTACTTTGAGTCTGGGATTGTATTAACACTAGTTTGGAGCAATTCCATTCATTTTGGCTCGGCGGGACGACGATTCGCCGGGCGAATTTCACAAAATTAACTCTGTAGAAATGCTCCCTGCAGCCTTATACTTCAATACCCGAAGTTAATTTGGATTTGGACGGCGTTTGACGGCGTAATCGGATGAAAATTATATATTCCCTTCGTCCTCCCTCTGTTTCTTGTCAAACTATATGAGGAAATGACATAAAATTAAAGGGTGAGACCTATATATACTTGCAGCAAAATACATAGCCACGTGGCACGTTGGCCAACGCGCTGTTTTGGCTCCGTGTCACGTTGGCTAACGCGGAGGTCCCAGCTCCGTGCCACTTTGCCCCTCTGGGCAGCGCGATTCGACCTCCTCTTGTGAAATTTCAACTTGGCACTCGTTCGGCCTTTCCCCGGGCCCTTTCCTCGCACGTATGGCATTCTAAACCTTCCCACCAACATGCGAATAGGACAACTACATGCTAGAAACTTACGGGGTGTAACACCAGGGACAAAACAGGTTCATTATAAAAATGGGTACGATTAATCGGTTAATCAATGAAAAATGATTCATTTAAGACTCAAAATCGGGATCAAGGGAATCATATCATTTTGGTAGGGTCATGTAGACTAAAAATGGTCTATGATCCTTTTCTAACCAACCATCCTTAAACTTATGTAAAGACCAACCAGACAAGTTCTAGATCCTCTACATAATATTGAACTAGGTATCATACCTCACTCACTCATGGTACATGATTTATATTTACTCTACCTGTCTGATTTATTCACGGTTTCACAAAAACTACACATGCTAATATACTTAAATGACATCAAAAGATCCACAGAAATCATGCATGCAGTCACAAGTACACAACTATCATAAATTTTTTTTAAATAGGGTCAAATTTTCACAAATCCAAAACTAGTGCAATTTTTTGGTTGAGTACTCCTAAGTTACTTTCTAATTAAACAAAAATCACAAAAATAAAATCCTAAACATTCCGGTTCTACTAGATAGCATGCCTAAGGAAAAAGAAATGCGATAAGAAAAACCCTCTGACAAATCAAAAATCTCAAAAATACAAGTATACCCCCTCCCTTTTTTGGAAAGTGTGTTTCGTCCCCGAAGCATAAAAATATAAGAACAGAGGGAAGGGAACATACCTGTGGCACTCTAAGCGTTCCTGTCAGCCTGCGGAGGAGGTACCCCCGCTGCAATCGTGGCGCTGGCTGTGGCCAGTGCACTCACTGATGGAACAATAGAGGGAGTGGTTACTCCCTCAGTAGTCTCGGCCGTCTCTACGGCCTCCGAAATGGTCGGGACTGAATGTGGCTTGCTCGTAGGGTCCCTGCCACTAGCAAGCTCGAGCTGGGCCATGTGGAGCTACCTGCTCCACTAGCTCGCTCCTGCCGCTCTGACATGCGTGAGTCATGAGTCTGCAGACTCTCCACTCGTGCCCGCTTACATTCTCTTCTCTCTTTCTTCTTTCTCTTTTTTCGGGGTCTCATCTCCAACATCCTCAGAGACCCTCTTCTTCCCTTTCTCTTTCCTCGGTATCGTGGGCTCTGTCATGACCCGAACGTAATTTTGGATCGTATCACGGAACAAGGAACCCGAGAGGCCCCAAGTCGACCCATGACATAAGCATACATCTAACTTCATTCACTTTAAGCAGAAGACTGAACATAAGGCATAGCGGAAACGTAAACATAACATAACACATCGTAGCATTCGGATGCACTAGACGTATACATAAGCTGAGTACTACACACTATCTGAAAGCCTCTACTGTATAAGATGGGTTGATGGGACAACACATCCAACTAACCCAGCCAAATACTGAAACATCTAATAACATAAATGTCTAGTCAAATGGCCCCCGAAACATGAGGATTCACCAACAATGCTGAAAGTGAACTTTGAGATGGTCTAAGAATGAGGATGAGCCTGAGAGTTGGGTCCTGTATTATGAAGCGATACAACATAGGAAGTATGCGGTCAGTACGTGGAATGTATCGAGTATGCAGGATAAGTAAAATGGGCATTTAAAATATATATAAAACTCATAAGTGATCATAAGAGTAGGACATTATGCTCATATTATAAATATCGTAACATCCCTCACGGTTTTTAAAACATTCGTAATACAATCGTAATCATAATCATAAGAGAAAAACTTTATTGAACATGACTTGAGACAATACATATAATCATAAACATACATAAATCATGAGAAACAGTGGGAGATTCTCTTAACCGACATACCCCATATGAGCACACATGAAGCCCGACTTGTAACCCTAGTCGGGAGGGTATCTGTACCTTGCCAAGGGTAGAACCATGAAATTGTGATATCACCATGAAAAGGGTCATTTGGGCTAGGGACAATCACATTGGAGGTCGCAACATACTTACGGTGCCATGTAGTTTATGAGATCCGGGGAAGAACCTAGGCCCCGAACCTACTCGGTGTTTGATACTACTTCCAAAATATATATAGTGCTCATAGTATAACATGCATGAATTCATGGGCTAGTTAAATCATGATGATCATAAACATTCTTGTACATACGTGAACTAACCATGACATAAGGCCCGTGAGTCGGTCAAAACATAATCCATGAATCATAGGGTTCATGCAAACTTGTAGATCATACATATAACTTGTAAATCATCAAAT
Organism: Datura stramonium; assembly: GCA_018107945.1. Taxonomy (NCBI): domain Eukaryota; kingdom Viridiplantae; phylum Streptophyta; class Magnoliopsida; order Solanales; family Solanaceae; genus Datura; species Datura stramonium. The sequence continues at coordinate 94,907 of JACEIK010003974.1, forward strand.
CATGATGGGTGATTGGATAAATTCATATTTAAAATATCATGAATTGAAGAGAAGATCATAAATCGATTCATCATAGATCATGCTTAAATAGGCTTAATTTAGTAGAAATTGAAATCAATAATTTTATAATCGAGAATAGTTGTAAAATCTGATCAAAATTCATTAAATATGATGTAATTCGCAAATCATAACAACCCATTAGTAAATTATTAGATTTTCATAAAATTAGATTCAAAACCCCATGAGAGTTTTGATAGATCTTCATAAATTAATAGAGAATGGGCATGGGTGTGAATGGAAACACCCATTTGTAACCCTACATACCTGGCTAAGATCAGATTTCAAAGTTCTCGGATGTCCAAGGATGAATTGATAGGGAAAAAGCTTGAATCTATGCTTGATCTCTCTAGAATTCTCTTAATTTGCATGCATGAGAATGACCTATGCAAGAGGGGATTAACCTATCTTATCATGTCCAGAAAAATACATAAAATGACGTAGTTTAGGTCCTTAGAGCATAGAAAGGTTGAAAATACCCTTAATGAAATTTTCTTGAAAAGCTGCCCTTGGCGAACCAACGGTTGATCTCACGAGTCGTTGTATGGAACCACGACTCGTGGTATCCAGTCGTTGGGTCCACTGCTTCACTTCATGCCTTCGGATTCCTTCCACGACTTAGCAGGATGAGTCGTTGCTTCAAATGATAGGACATTAGATCGACCATTATCATTTCCTTTACAAATTTGAATTTCCCTTGCCACGAGCCTCACCACGACTCGTGGTTACTTCCAACGAGTCGTGGTCTCGATCCGTTGCTCCTACTGAAAAGATTTGGTAACCAAACTACGACTGATAACCACGGGTCATCACTTCTCACCACGAGTTGTTGAATGACTCGTGGTATCCCCAACTACCAAGGTCCAGCCCTTCCTACGATCGTTGCTTCGTCCTTTGTCACGACTGTCACCCAGACCCCCCTTACCACGACTGCTAACAACGACTCGTGGTGTCCAACCATGAGTCGTCAGTTCATCTGTCTTGAGAATTTTTCTCCAATTTTCAGCCAACTTCCCATTTTGATCCCAGGTCTAATCTTTGGCATTTTCGGGCTATTACAATATCTTCCCATTGGGAACATTCGTCCTCGAATGTTGGAAACAAGCAGAAAACAAGTCATGCAATCCTTACACCCAAATACTGATCATTTAAACCGAAAACTAACGGAATGACTACCTCCGTTTCATATCACATAGCTGAACTGATTTCATACTTCACATATACATCCATATACGTAAAAGAAACTTGAACACATGATTTGAACATGAAAACTAAATAGAGTTATAGGGCAAAATTGATATCTCAAGTCGGAACTGAGCCGGTAGAGAATAAGTGTGGGTATTTAGCCATCATATCCACTTCGGCTTCCCACGTAGCTCCTTCAGCATGCTGATTTCTCCATATACTTTCATTGAAGCTACTTCCTTGTTCCCTAGCTTCCGAACCTGGCAATCTAATATTTCTATCGGAACCTCCTCATAGCTAAAGCTATCTTTTACACCCACGCTGTCCACCGGGACTACTAGAGCTGGATACCCCAAACATTTCTTCAAAAGCGATACATGAAACACATGATGCACAGAAGACAACTCTGAGGGTTGTTCCAACTCATATGCCACCTTACCAACTCTTCTCATAATCCAGTAGGGACCAACATAGCGGGGACTGAGTTTTCCTTTCTTTTCAAACCGCTTTACTCCCTTCATGGGAGATACCTTCAGAAATACCCAATCGTCCACCTCGAACTCCAACTCTCTCCTCCTCACATCAACATATGACTTTTGAAGACTCTGAGCAGTTTTTAGACTGTCCCTTATCAACTGAACCTTCACCACAGCCTCATGAACCGAATCTAGCCCTATCATAGCTTCCTCACCAACCTCAAACCATCCGATTGGCGATCTACATCTCCACCCATAGAGAGCCTCGAACGGTGCCATCTGAATACTGGAGTGATAGTTGTTGTTGTAAGCGAACTCGATCAGGGGCAACTGATCATCCCAACTACCTTTGAAGTCCATCACACATGCTCTCAGCATGTCATCGAGAGTCTGGATTGTCCGTCCGCTTGACCATCCGTCTACGGATGAAATGCTGTGCTAAGCTTAACTTGAGTCCCACGCCCTTTCTGAAAAGACCGCAAAAACTGGAAGGTAAATTGACTACCTTGGTCTGAAATAATATACAAGGGCACTCCATGTAATCGAACCAACTCCCGGATATATAGATGGTTTCCCGATCAGAGATCCATGGATCACAGATGGTATCTCCCCATGGCCTTTCGCCTCTTCAAGCGTCCTTCCTTCTCGTAGTCCTCCGCTGAGTCTGTGGTCTTCACCGGTAGAAAATGTGCAGCCTTGGTCAACCTGTCTACCACCACCCAAATGGAATCATATTGTCGGCGAGTACGATGCAGACCTGTGATGAAATTCATATTAATCTCTTCTTGCTTTCAAGTAGGAATGCTGATATCCTAAAGTATCCCTCTCGGCCTTTAATTCTCAACTTTTACTTGCTGACAGTTCGAGCACTTGGCTACGAATTCTGCAATATCCTTCTTCATGTCATCCCACCAATAGATTTCTCGTAAATCATGATACATCTTGGTGGCACCCGGAAGGATGGAATACCTGGATCCATGGGCCTCATGTAATATTTGGCTCCTCAAATCATCAACACCTGGAACACATAGGCGACCCTGGTACCGAAGCACACCATCTCCCCCTTGGGAGAAGACCTCTACCTTCTGACTTCGAACGACCTCTTTCAACTTTATCAAAATCGGGTCCTCATCTTGCCTAGCTTTCACATCAGTTACCAAGGGTGATTTGGATTCACTTTGAACAACACCGCTACTGGTAGAGTCAACCAACCTAACTCCTAACCTTGCGGACGATGCACATCCTTCACCAGCTCTTTCTTTCCTTCACCCACATGGGGGACACACTCTCCATCGAGAGCCTACTAAGTGCGTCCACCACCACATTAGCCTTACCCGGATGGTAAAGAACACTCATATCATAGTCTTTGAGTAGCTCTAACCACCTTCTTTGCCGTAGATTGAGGTCCTTATGGGTGAACACATATTGTAAGCTCTTGTGGTCCGTAAACACATCCACATGGACCCTATACAAGTAATGTCACCATATCTTCAATGCGAATACTACTGCGGCCAACTCCAAATCATGGGTCAGGTAATTATTCTCATGGATCTTTAACTGTCTAGAGGTATATGCTATCACTTTCCCTCGCTGCATCAATACACACCCGAGTCCGATTCGTGAGGCATCACAATACACCACAAAACCATTTGTACCCTCGGGTAGGATCAACATCGGTGCGGTAGTAAGTCGAGTCTTCAACTCTTGGAAGCTCTTCTTACAAGCCTCCGACCATTGGAATTTCACCTTCTTCCGAGTCAATTTGGTCAAAGGTGCTACAATAGAAGAAAAACCTTCGACAAATCACCGGTAGTAACCAACTAGGCCCAAGAAACTCTGAATATCTGAAGGATTCACCGGCCTAGTCCAATCTTCACCGCCTTGATTTTCTGAGAGTCTACTTTAATGCCCTCGCTTAATACCACATGACCCAAAAATGCTACCGAGTTCAACCAAAATTCATACTTGCTAAACTTGGCATACAATTGGCGATCCTTGAGAGTCTGAAGCACTACTCTCAAATGAGCGACATGCTCCTCCTCGCTCCGAGAGTATATAAGGATGTCATCAATGAACACGATCACGAACATTTCCATATACGGCTTGAACACCCTGTTCATCAGGTCCATAAAAGCAACAGGAGCATTTGTTAGTCCAAAAGACATAACTACAAACTCATAATGACCATACCGCGTCCTGAAGGTTGTCTTCAGGATATCACACTCCCGAACCCTGAGCTGATGATACCCGAACCTGAGATCTATCTTTGAGAAACACCTTGCACCCTGAAGCTGGTCAAACAAATCATCGATCCTGGGTAGAGGATACCTGTTCTTAACGGTGACTTTGTTCAATTGCCGATAATCAATGCACATCCGAAGCGAACCATCCTTCTTTTGAACAACATGGAGACTTTCTTGGTCTGATGAAACTCTTATGTAACAGGTCCTTCAACTGATCTTTCAACTCCTTTAGCTCGTCTGGAGCCATCCTGTAAGGAGGAATAGAGATAGGCTGCGTATCGGGTAGAAGATCAATACCAAAATCGATTTCCCTCTCAAGAGGAACACATGTCAAATCATCGGGAAATACTTCTAGGTACTCACGCACCACCGGAATTGACTGGATAGTCGGGGTCTCAAACTCAACATGCTTAACCTAACTAGATGATACATGCAACCCTTAGAAATCATCTTTCTGGTCTTAAGGTATGAAATAAATTGACCTACAGGTACCACTGAACTACCCTTCCACTCCAAGACTGACTCACCCAGAAAATGGAATTCCACTGCACGGGTTCTACAATTTACTGAAACATAACACACATACAATCAATCCATTTAAGGAATAATATCAAAATTAGTCGTGGCTAACTCGACAAGGTCTGCGGAGGTGACCTTATGCAATATAGCGACCGGGCATCCTCTATACACCCACTTAGCTACAACCGAATCATCAATATGAGTAGAAACTGAAAATGGTTCTAACAGAGTCTCGGGACTAACTCTAAAGCTACTAGCAATGTAAGGAAACACAAAAGACAAAGTAGTCCCCGGATCTAGCAAAGCATAAACATCAATATGAAAAACACGCAACATACCAGTGACCACATTCGGGGAGACCTCCTGCTCTTGACGGGGTGCTAAAGCATAGAACCTGTTTTGGTGCTGACCGCCGGCTGAACTAGTTGAGGCACCCTGATAAGGGGGATGTGCTGTGGGAGCGGCTGAACTGGCTGCTGGCGTACGGGCTCCACTGCCTTCAGATCTAGCTGAAGGGCAATCTCTAAGTATGTGTTTTGGTTTTCCATACCCAAAACAAGCATCCGAGTCGACTAGGTACCTCCCTTAGTGATTTTTGTCGCACTTCGCTCCATCTGCATGCTACCCTGACCTCTTAAATCTGGGGCCCTGCTCCTCCGATCCCCTCAGAATCTAGATGGCGTACTGACCGATGATGATGGTGGAGCAATAGACCTATGCTGGGACTGCTGACGCTGTCCACCCTTTGATCTTACCTGAGAAGTCTTGTAACTGATGTTCCTGGCCCTCTTGGCCTCTCTTTGCCTTCGATACACTGACTCCATCTGCTGAGCATGTGACACAATGCGGGGAAAGTCTATATCCCGATGCATCATGGAGATCCTGCAGTCCTTATCCAAATAGTCCGCCACTCCATGTACAAAACGGCTCACCCGAGCCCTCTGGTCCGCCACCAACTCTAGAGCATACTTGGATAGACGGATGAACTCTTATACGTACTCCTGAACGAACATTTCTCCCTGCTTCAAGTTAATAAACTCAGCCGCCTTAAGCTCCCTCATCTCTTGCGGGAAAAACCGATCCAAGAATGTTGCGTGGAACTTTTCCCAACTTATAGGGCCTGCACCCACTGCCCTAGCATCCCTCCACTGTTTGAACCATATGTGAGCCACCCCCTTTAGCTGATAGGAGGCCAATTCAACACAATCTCCATTGGTCACCCCCATAACCTGAGTGATCTTTAGAATCTCCTCAATGAAATCATGCGGATCCTCACCCACCTTGGACCCAAGGAACTCCAGAGGATTCATCCTCAAGAAATCTCTGATCTGGGCCACTGCCGCATTGCCATTCTATGGAATATGCGCAATAGCTTGCTGGTTTACCTGAGCGGTCAAGGCCTGCGCCAACATCTGGATAGCCGCCCGAAGCTCCGCGTGGGCAACTGGCTCTGTTGCCTAGGGCTCCTGAACAGGTGGGGCTTGCTGATGCCCATGATCATTGCCATCTTCGTTGCCCTCACCGCTTCCATTCCTTCTTCCGTTCATTCTTCTGGGAGCCATGATTATGCAATCGCAAATAGCACGAATTAGAAGGATAGAAAGACTTTTCATCGCACGACATGGATCATGAAAGAAGGGAACATTTCCTAAATGTCTAATATCCTCTTCATCATAAGTGTGACGATCTTCACACCCATGAAAGAGACTCTACTTAACGCGGCTTCAAACACCCTAGGACACTTCAAAACCTAATGCTCTGATACTAAGTTTGTCACGACATGAACGTAATCCCGGATCGTAACACGGGACAAGGAATCCCTAGAGGCCCCAAGTCAACCCATGACATAAGCATACATCTAACTTCATTCACTTTAAGTGGAAGACTGAACATAAGGCATAGCGAAAATGTAAACATAACATAACATATCATGACATTCGGAGGCACTAGACATATACATAAGCTGAGTACCACACACTATTTGAAAGCCTCTACTGCATAAGATGGATCAATGGGACAACACTCCCAACTAACCCAGCCAAATACTGAAACATATAATAACATAAATGTCTAGTCAAACGGCCCTCGAAATATGAGGATTCACCAATAATGCTGAAAGTGAACTCTGAGATGGTCTAAGGATGATGATGAGCCTGAGAGTCGGGTCCTGTATCATGAAACGATACAGCATAGGAAGTATGCGGTCAGTACGTGGAATGTACTGAGTATGCAGGGTAAGTAAAACGGACATTTAAAATATATATAAAACTCATAAATGATCATGAGAGTAGGACATCATGCTCATATCATAAATATCGTAACATAACATAAGATTCATGATTTTTAAAACATTCGTAATACAATCGTAATCATAATCATAAGAGAAAAGCTTTATTGAACATGACTTAAGTCAATATACATAATCATAAACATACACAAATTATGAGGAACAGTGGGAGATTCTCTTAACCGACATACCCCATATGAGCACACATGAAGCCCGACTTGTAACCCTAATGGGGAGGGTGTCCGTACCTTGCCAAGGGTAGAACCATGAAAGTGTGATATCACCATGAAAAGGGTCATTTGGCCAGGGACAGTAACGTAGGAGGTCCTAACATACCTACGGTGACACGTAGTTTATGAGATTCGGGGCAGAAACTAGGCCCGAACCTACTCGGTGTTCGATATAATTCTTATAGTATAACATGCATGAATTCATGAGCTAGTTAAATCATGATGATCATAAACATTCTTATACATACGTTAACTAGCCATGACATAAGATCCGTGAGTAAGCCAAAACATAATCCATGAATCATAGGGTTTATGCATACTTGTAGATCATACATATAACTTGTAAATCATCAAATCATGATGGGTAGTTGGATAAATCCATATTTGAAATCATAATCATGCTGGGCTTGTAAATATCATTAATTGAAGAGAAGATCATAAATCGATTCATCATAGATCATGCTTAAATATGCTTGATTTAGTAGAAATTGAAATCAATGATTTTATAATTGAGAATAGTTGTAAAATTTGATCAAAAGTCATAAAATATGATGTAATTCGCAAATCATAACAACCCATTAGTAAATCATTAGATTTTCACAAAATTGAATTCAAAACCCCATGAAATTTTTGATAGATTTTCATAAATTAATAGAGAATGGGCATGGGTATAAATGAAAACACCCATCTGTAACCCTACATACCTGGGTAAGATCAGATTTCAAAGTTCTCGAATGCCCAAGGATGAGTTGATAGGGAAAAGCTTGAATCTATGCTTGATCTCTCTAGAATTCTCTTAATTTGCATGCATCGGAATGACCTATGCAAGAGGGGATTAACCTATCTTATCATGCTAAGAAAAATACATAAAATGACGTAGTTTAGGGCCTTAGAGCATAGAAAGGTCGAAAATACCATTAATGAAATCTTTTTGAAAAACTGCCCTAGGCGAACCAACGGCTGATCCCACGAGTCATTGCATGGAACCACGACTCGTGGTATCTAGTCGTTGGGTCCACTGCTTCACTTCATGTCTTTGGATTCCTTCCACGACTTGACAGGATGAGTCGTTGCTTTAAATGACGGGTCATTAGATCGATCATTGTCCGTTCTTTCACAAATCTGAACATCCCTTGCCACGAGCCTCACCATGACTCATGGTTACTTTCAATGAGTCGTCGTCTCGATATGTTGTTCCTACTGAAAAATCTGGTAACCAAACTACGACTAGTAACCTCGAGTCGTCAGTTCTCACCACGAGTTGTTGAATGACCCGTGGTATCCCCAACTGTCAAGGTCCAGCCCTTTCTATGATTGTAGACAACGACTCATTGTTCCAAGAAACGAGTCATTTCTTTGTCCGTTGTCACCACTGTCACCCAGACCTCCCTTACCATGATTGCTAACAACGACTCGTGGTGTCCAACCACGAGTCGTCATTTCATCCGTCCTGAGAAATTTTCTTCAGTTTTCAGCCAACTTCTCATTTTGATCCCAGGTCTAATCTTAGGCATTTTTGGGGTATTACAGGCTCCCAGTAGGCCACCAAGTTAATCTCCTCCTCAATATCCGTATCCAAGTCAGGAAGAGTGGGGGTTGGTATGACTGTTGGTTGTCGCAATGACAACTCGGCCACTTGGCTCCGAAGAGCCCCCAACTCCTCACAGAGGCTACTTGTATCTGTTTGCTTATCCATGCACCTGTTAAATCGACTGTCAAACCTATCGAGCCTAACATGCAAGGCCTGTGCAGTTGTATCTATCTCTGCTTTCATCTAGGGCTTGACATTCTCCATCGTTGCTTGAATTTTTTCTCGGCCATAGTCAGTCTTTTGGCCAACTTTTGGAGAAAATCCTGGGGCACTAGGACGTACCCTACTGGGGTCTGGCTAGGTAAGCTGGGCAATGGTGCAGCATAAGTGCTGGGAACTGCCTCTGAATTACCGACATCTGTAGTCGGTGTCTCGCTCTGCTCCTGTGAGGTGGGGGCATTCACTTGTGCACCCCAATTGGCCAAGTCAGTGGAACCACTATGGGAAGTCGGACCCGACTCACCGAGTTCATCTCATCCCGGATCAGGCCAATGTCTGCTATCCTCTATCCACCAATCAGCCGCTCATCACTCCTGTGCATTATGATACCTGCCTCCATGCACAATTTGAATATGAGGCTCGGGAATGGGATAGTAGTGCTCAATCCCATATCCCGATCTCGCATCTCCATAGAAATAACCCTCAGAATGTTGATGGGGTATCTGAACATGATACACGCCACCAAAGCCGCTCTATCCTCATTGAGGGTGTTATCATTAACTGTCGGTGCCAACCGGTGCAGCACTAACGTCCAGTAGGCCTTTTCTATGAAGTTTAAAGAATTCTTTGTGACCTGATTGCCGCTAGTGACCTATTCTTCCTCGTCTCTGTCCTCAGCGATCACACCGGAAAACCACTACATTCGCCTCCTCTTCTGCATTTTTCAAAACCTGATCCAGAATCAAATTATTGTCCCCTTCTTCTACATCTTCAATATGCTCCTCATTATGTTCTTCATTCTCCTTAAGCTTTTTATCTTGAATCTGATGAGTAACTATGTCATGCAGGACCTTGTTTGGAGATGAAAGGCTATAGGACCTAATTGGCTGAACATTCGGTACAATAGCCAAAGATTGATCATGTTGTTGAACTGCCAGCTGCTGATTGTTGTCCTCCTGTTGCTCCAAGATATTACTTACTATAATTGCATCATGGTTTCCTTCTTCATCATGTTCTGTTTCCACAAATTCTTCATGAATGTTATCTTTTTTTATCTGCAGCCACCTCCCGGATAGAATTTGAATTTGTACCTTTGTCACCAATACTTATATGTTCTATCCGTTGTTCCTGAATTGGATCATTATTGACTGTTGTATCTGTGAATGATTTTTCCACCCATATTCTTGTGTCATTATCCGTTGGCTTATCATTACCCGCGGATTACTCCTTAAGCTCTGAAACAGTAGTGCTTAGCTCCACCACTTTTTTATTACCTTCCCTAAGTTGCATACTATCTTTTCCTGCTTTGTCTGTACATTCCATCACCTTTGTTCCCTCATGAATGTCTGCTGCCTGAATTACATTGTTACTCCTATCATGTTCATCCTTTTTCCCCTCCTCAGCATTGATAGACTCTAATGCAGCATATTGGTTTTGTGATCCAATATGTGGAACATTGTTCTTCACTTGCGGATTTTGCTGATTAACCTTATTCTTTCCTTTCTTATTTACAACTTTATTCCAATCACCTGGGTTCCCCACAATCTTCCCACTAGTTGGTCTCCTAGGAAAAGAACCAGTAGGTTGGGTTGTTGCATATTTCTCCCTTTCCCTTGGCTATTTTTTTTTTAGTATTTCCCGTAGTTATTTATCATCCCTATCAACCTTGTTTCTGTCATCATCCACCATATGCATTCCTTCTTCCTTCTTGTATTCTTCTTACTGCTTTGCTAGCTTTGGATGAATCACCCTACACTCATATATGTTATGACCTTGGAGTTTGCATTCTTTGCAATATTTGGGCAGGTAATCATATTGTATATTGACTATGACAGTTCTTATAGCACTAGACGTTTCATCTTCAATATCTATTCTCACATGGTCAGGTAGATCGGCCATTAAATCCACTAGAACTTTAATTTTTGCACAACTAGGCCTAGTTTTATTAATGGTGGCCATATCTAAGTGAATTGGGGTCCCTACTATCGAAGCTAACAAAAATAATGATTCCTTGAAAATATAAGTTGGTAGAAAGTTGGGGAATGATATCCAAGTAATAGCCATCGTAGTTTCCTCCTCCACGGTGAACTAGGAGTCATAAATCAACGGCCTCATTTGATAGGTAATACTATCTTTTGCCTTGATGTAGAAGGCAACCTTCGATGTAAGATTAATGAAATCTTCTTTAAGGGACAATCTAATCAGTTTATGCCTATTTCTGAAATACCCAATCTGACAACCACCTTTGATGTTACATTGCGCAGGAATAGTTGTCTGTAATTCCTTCAGATCCGTCCAACCATATGAATATTTTCCAACAATAGAATGCTGTAAATTTTAAATTATATTCATTGTGGCAACTTCAGATTCAGACCATTTTATGTAAGGTTCACCATGTAATATTATAATAGGTTTAATAGCAATCGATAGGATAATCCTTTTAGGGCTCGCGTGCATATTATTCAATGTTGTAGGTTTTAGGAGTTTTGAGAAATCAAGATTGACAGTGGGTAGGGTGGGTATTTTGGGTGGTGCGGCCGAGGGGGACTAGGAAATTATTATCGTCGATGATTGTCCAGTGGCCAAAGAGGCCATTAATGGTGGTTTTCGATGAAAAAATTGCTAGGTTCGCTGTTAATAGTTTTGTTATTTTAGGAGCATTAGTTGGTACATTCACCCATTAAAATATATTTCTTAGTAAAGATATATAATAATTAAATAATAACTAATTAAAAAATAGTAAATGACAATTTATCTATTGTAAAATCTTTTAATGAAGGGAAAAAAGTTCAATAGACATTTATAAAGACCTTTGTGCTTTTATCTACATAATATTTTGTTAAGTAAATAGGAGTAAAATCTTATGCATATATTAAATGTCAAATTAGTTGATGAAATCTAAAGAAATTACTAATG
>JACEIK010003975.1:28800-59107 GCA_018107945.1 Datura stramonium
CTTATTTATATTGGAATGGTGGGAGTATATTCTTCTACAATTAAAAATTATGGTGGAGTAATACGTATTTCTTCAATTTTTAATCAGTGATTTTGAATTTACAACTTAGTTATGAAATCATCTTCGATAGAGAATATTTTATTCTCAAAATAAAAAGTTTTGAGCGAGAGAGAATCTGAATTTGTCAGACCTTAAAAAAGTACTACCTCTGTTTCATTTTAATTGTTAAGATAAGATTTTCACATTCATTAAGAAAAAATTAATAGGGATGGTAATTTGACTAATATAACCTTATTAAATTTTTAGAAACATACCATAATATTTCTTTTAACATTTTTGAATAACTTTAAGTAATAAGGGTAGAATTAAAAAAATATGATCAATTATCTCTTGAATTTTGAAACTAACAAGTATTTTAAAATAATAAATTTTAATATATCTAGTAATTAAAATAAAATGGGGAGTATCACACACTATATATATATATCTGTATATCCTTCACATTTGTATGTGACAAGACTGAGCACCATATATGGGTCCTAATAAAACCACTTCCGCCGTCAGCTGAATTTAACTAATTGCTAAAACTTTAGTATATATGATTTTGTGCTTATTGATTACTTAGGCCCATTAATCATGAAATTCGCAGAAGGATTAGTATATAAGAGTATCTCTTTTTCGCATTACAAGTATGATTGATTATGATTCAGTCAACAAGAATTATTTAAAAGCTTAATTCAATGGTTGATTAATTGTTCAGCTCAAAACGGCTAGCCGATTCATATGACCCGGAAGAGGCTTGGGTGGAGCACATCTACAAATTGACAAATAAAATTCCCAAACCGTCACTTTTTCAAATTTTATAATAATTGAAAAATAATCACATGTATATGTGTTTCATTCCGTTGTGTTTTGATTGAACTATTATACAATTTAATTAACAACTTTTATGTTATACTTATTGTTTTAAATAACATTTGTTAGGAACGTACTCAAGTGTGAGCAGTGTAGTCAAGATTTTTATTAAAAAAATTTAAAAGATGAATAAATAAACACATGAAGAAATCAAAGGGGTGTAAATGAACCCCCTTAATTCTATTTGGCTTCGTCCATAAATGTGAGCGTGTGAATTTACTATCTTCGATTGAACTACACGTATAGTTAAATAATAGTTAGATCTGCTTTATATGATATTGTTTGTTTATTTTTTTCTTGTTATAGCAAAATATTATTATATAAAATATGTATTATAACATATAGAAAGATCAAATTTTAAAAAAATATAGTTATTTCTAATAGAAATATCATAATAACCAAATGATTATTATAAAAAAATCTAACAATATATAATATTCACACTTATAATTATAAAGCATTAATTTTAAATTCTTGTCATTATTTCCTTCAATAGTAGGCAGACATATATGTAGTACTATGAAACTGGTCCCTTCTTCCTAAAAAAATTAACTTGATGAAAAACCCCTTTAATAATGATAAGTCGCATTCTTATTCAAAGGAAGCTATAAATCCATAAGTTTTTTAACCCAAACCTATTTAAGCTTTGGCGCTTATATGTATTTTGGACTATAACATCCTAAATTCAGACAGCTGTCCTTGTGCTCCCACGGCACCATGCCTATTTTGAGCCTTCTAAAAATTATTATATATATATATATTAAAAATAGTTATTTTAAAAATTTAAGAGATAATTAAATTATATATATATTTTTAATTTTATCTTTAGTATTTAAAAGTCATTTTTAAATGTTAAAAAAATTATTATTATATGTTTTTAAAAATTAATAAGAATATTAGTTAAATTACCATCTTATCTTTAACAATTAAAAATGAAATTGAGGGAGTAATAACAGGACTATACATATAGTTTGATTTGTATCCTAAAACTTGCTCAACAAAAGCGTTCACTTCATATTTGAATTTGTCTTTGCTTTATATATAGGTCCACTTTTTTAACTGTATAGTTTAATCTGAGTTTGGATGTCTTCATTTAGACTCAATATACGGAAGAGGTGGATGGAAATTATAGGAGAGTATTCATTTTTATTTAAGCCTTAAATTATAGGATACTAAAAAAATAAAAACAAATGCTAAAGGAATGCCCTCTCTTTTCTTCGGAAAATCAAGGTTAGTTTGACTGATTCTCTGTCATGTAACAAAAAATAATCATTAAGTTTAATATTATAGTAATCCCAATTTGTAAGTCATAACTGAATAAGAATTATATCTATTCAAAAATATACCATAATGCTATAAGGAATCGTTAATTAGTTGAGAAATAAGATTACATGATGGGGCCGGTCTCTCATTATGAGTTAGTTTTTGAGTTGAGTTAGCAAAAAAATTATTTTTAATGTTTATAGTGAATCTAGCAAATTCATTATTTATTGATATTGAATGGCACGTCTTATATTAGTCGCGCTTAGGATGTCGATGCGAATGTAAAAGGGAGTGTTGGAGTACAAATTGGATAAGTATGAATTAGTTGGATACTCGCTATATGATCTTGAAACAGTTCTGCCAAATCGCCATTAGCTTTTAAAGGTGAATAAGCGAGATCTGACTAACAATACATGTACTAACTATAATAGAATCGAAAATTATATACAAAATATTAGATAAATGATACACGTATTTTATACAAAATAATTGAATATAAATCAAAAGATTCAAAACACAAAATAAAAAAATTAAAAAAATTAAAAAAATTAAAAAAATTAAAAAAATTAAAAAAATTAAAGATATTTTTATATTTATAAATTTTTGTGTCATTGGGGAGACTAGCCGATATGGTTGCTAGTGGATACACTAAATGATGTTTCCTCTCTCAAGAGCGTGTGATTTTAAATAGGAAGAGATAATGACATTTATTTTGCTCCAAATGAACTACGACATATAAAATGAATACAAATTATTAGCCCAAATTTGACTTTTTGACCACTGATTTCTTTGAGTTGCCCCTGCTACCTTCCTACGCGTTGGCGGAAAAAAATTACAGCATTATACATAATGATAAAAAATAACATTCAACTTGCTAAAATTTGTTTTATTATATTTTAACTAAAATATATTTGATTTTTGTTCTCATTATTATCTGATAAATGAAGGATATAGCCAATGGCGGATCCATGCGGCGATCGAATTGGTCTATTCGCATCCATATTTCCTTTTCTAAATCATGCATAAATATTTTAATACGTATTCTCTGATTATTGTAATAAGCCAGTGAGTTTAATTATATTAGGCCTATGTCCTAGCAATGGATCAAGTTAGTCCATCTATTTTTTGATAAGATCTTGACCAAAGCAGTAAGAGAATAATTTTTTTCTCCGTGAGTGCGTGAGCAAACTTTTAGAAATTTTTGTATATTCAAAATAAAGTTAAAAATCATTTAATTTAAAATAAAAAAACAAAACAACTTTACTTATAAATGTTATAATTCATAAAATTTGAATTTATAATTTTATATTAATTTTAAATTAATATTAAAATAATATTTTAAGTTCTAATTAAATATTTATAAATATTTAATATATATATATATATCAAATAATTTAGAGGCAAAAATTATTAATTTCTGTGAATTCGTAACTAAGTTTTGAATCGGCTACTGGTGTCCGGATGGTCATGCCTTGTTTTTTCTTGTGTTTTCATTAATTTGTTTTTTTAGTTGCTTTCTTTGCCTGGTTTATCCTTTAAAAAATATTAGGATTCCAATTATCATTTTGTTTCATTAATATATATTATATAATCAAATCAAATCATATCAATATTAAAATTATATGTGTGCACGCGTGTAAAAATATTTTACTAAAAATTTAAACAAAATTAATTTTAATTAAAAATATAATAAATTCAGTAATACAAATCTAAAATAGTAAACGAATAAATTTACATTCAAATCCACTTCATAATAGTGCATCAGCTTCGGAATGTTTGAACCTGTGGGTATAGCATTTCTTTTGGTAATTCATGCCATCATATTATTAGATCGTCCTTTTTGATTAAAAAAAAATTAATATATTATTAGATAGTTTAGTTTTAAAAAATTATACATTATACTAAGTTCGTGATAATTATCACAAAGTTGTAGTGAATATAATACCAACTAAAATCATAAATCAATCTTAGTACTATTAAACTATTTATTTTTTATTTCTCGTTCCAAACGAGCCTTTAGGCTGCAACATGGAGACAAGAGTAGATGAACTTGAGATTCACGACATTCCTTGCATAAAATCCTCTATCTATTCTTTTGTTTGTTTGTAACTATTGCCTCCATCTCAAAATATTTATTTTATTTTCTTTTTAAATCTATATATCTTTAAAAAAAATAGTTTATTTTAATATATTTTTTAACTTTTTAAAAATTATCTTAACTTGAAAAAATTCAGTGAAAAAATGTTGATTTTGTAGTGTTAAGAATTTTATTTAGGATGAAAAAAAAAAAAGAGTGGTCTTCTTGTATGGATTTAGAAAATCCTTCCCTCATTAATTAAGTTTTTAGATTGAGTTATATCCAAGATTTATTTCTTTATATGGTATTAGAGTATCCATCTCAATTATTGTTTAGCAATGATAGACCCCATTAAATTGCTCTTTAACGGAATGTTCAATTGTGAATATAGGTAGGATGTTGAAAAGTTGACACGGATTAAAAAAAAAGGATGAATGATGCTTATATAGATTTGGATAGCACTATACCGTTAGGTAATTTTGAGATTGAGTTAAAGCTGAGTCGTTTAACAGTAGGGAAGCATTCCTTTATGCACAAACAATTGACAATTCATTTCTTCCCAAAACATTCCTTCCATATAATAAGAACAAAGCCCAAGAAAAAGCCCCCTCAAAAGCAAACAGATTTAATGGAAACAAATAAATAAATAAACAAACAAAAAGAAAACAGATAGTAATGTATGTGATAAAGAATATTTTCTACTATTACTGCAGCAACAACAACATTACATTATGCCTTATCTTTAGTTGCCTTCTTTAAGTGCCTTTATTTTTCTAACTTTGATTTTGTAAGACCAAAGAAATTTTGTTTCTAAAGATGGGGTATTAGTCTAACAGATCTTCCCACCCTCTCTACCTTTTGCTGACCAATGGCAACACATCTTTAGTGCAGCAAACCGTTTTACACTCCAAATCATCAAAACGACATATGGCATTGGGTTTTGGGTGAAAGATAGTGAAAGTAAGAAAAAACAAAAAAAAATAAAAAGAAATTTAAAAAGCAAGAAACCAGTCTTCAGTGTGCGATTGTGTGCACTTTATTCTGTTCAAATTCTTTACTTTGCTGGTTACTAAGAACGAGGCTTTGTTTCAAGAAAAGAAGAGAAGGACCTTTTGCTTTCTCTCTCTCTCTCTCTCATTCTTTTTCTTTCTTTATTTCTTATCTATTTTTGGCCTACATTGTCTTGTGCTTAACTTAAAGTAGTGTAGTTGTCTCTATTCTTGGTCATTGTGTTTCTGGTTTCAAGCCCTTTTTCTTTCTTCTATATAGTGTTATCTTTGGGTAAAAATAATACCCATATAGCAGAAGAGTGATTTTGTAGAAAGGAACAATCTTTGTGCTTTTAGGGTGCGTAACAAATACCCAAGATTTCACCTTAATGCTTGACTTCTCTAATCAGCAGAGGAAGATTTGAGGAGTGCCCAGTTGCAATTTGCTCTATTTAGGTGTTGTATTTTTGGGTTCATTTTCAAAGAAGAAGAAGAAGACTTAAGAAGAAGAAAGTGATCCTTGATAAAGTTCTGAGGTTTCTTGATTTCTGATTCTTATTTGTATGATTCACCAGTATAATTTGGAACTTGTGGGAAGTGGAAGGTGGGAGAGTATAGAAAGAAAGGTGCATGAAGGAATAGGTAAAAAACCATGAGAGATGAAAATTCCAAAAAAAGCAAAGGTGAATACTTGTCTTAGCTTCTTTCCTTTTTGCTCTCATTTCTTGGAAATTGTAATTTTAGGAATTCTATTTTTTGCATTCCTCCAAGTGTTCAGTTGCTGACATTTTTTTGTTTCTCCACTGATTGCTGAAGCTCTCCTGGTCAAAGAAACTTGTCAGAAAATGGTTCAATATTAAGGGCAAAACTGAAGAATTCAGTCTGATGAAATTGTTTATGGAGGTAGGCATCTGATTTCCTTTGGTTTTGTGATTATTCTTTTTCTTTTTTCTTTTTTCGGCTGTTTTTGGTGAATTGAGGTTGCTTGGGCAACTGAAATTATGAGGACTTAAATTATCTCCTTGCTGCTAACAAATTTAGGTGAATCTTTTGTGCTTTCTCTTCTTCTGTGTGTTGGCATTTCGTTTTGGGGGTGGATGGGTAGATGGGAATTCTCATATTTTGTCTTTCATATGCTGAATTCTGTGAGGTGATATTTATCTGTCTGTAACACATGTCTCTGGTGACTGATGAAGGTTTTTGTATTATGATGTGAAATTTCAAGGGTAATAATAACATTTCTAGAAGACAATGAAATTCTATAATTGAAGGAAATGCCCGAATTTTAGAATTGGACGATCAATAAAATAAGTCTTCCGTAGTTAGTGAAATTGATGGCTACATTCCCTAATTAGTTTCTCAAAATGCCACCAAGATAAAGTTAAATTCAATCATTTCTATTTTTGTTAGTAATATTGATGGAGTTTGGTTGGTTTTACCAACTTTACCTACCCTTCAACTGTGAATTGAAGCATAAATGAATGTCCTCATTCTTTAGGAGGTGGCGATAGTGGAGAACGAGCATCTCGGAGAGGGCATTGCACAATTAAGAAAACTAAAACAGGTTAGTGACAGGAGTACTGGTGAATGTAAATGGTTACAGTTCCGTCTAGTATATACAAGTCTGTTCTTTACTAATTATCAAGCTAATTCATATCACCTTGCCTTCTCAAATAAGTAGAAAAATCAAATTCATCTCGGAGTATGGAGCGTCCCCGAAGAGGAAGAGCCGATCTTGATCACCCTCAGATTATAAATGTACACAACTACAGGTTTTTGTACTCTTCGCAAATCTCTATATGTCTTTTCCAGACTGTTCCTTTTTGGGGTACAAACATGATTGTGTTTCCTTGTTGATGCTCTTTATATCTTCTTGGCACAGTGTTTTCGTTGCTACTTGGAACGTGGGTGGAAAATCACCATCAAGTAATTTGAATCTAGATGACTGGCTTCATTCAGCACCCCCTGCAGATATCTGTATGGGTATGAGTTTTAAGATTTGTCATTATGTATCTTATAGGTTTTGTCCTTTATATTAGCTGATTGAATCAGAATTCCTTTTACATAGTTTCAGAAATAGTTCCTCTAAATGCTGGTAATATTCTCGGAGCTGAAGACAATGGACCTGCCAAATGGCTCTCCTGCAGATCGGGCCCTTAACAATGGTCCTGGCAATAGTGGAGGTAGTGGCTGCCCATGTCTCCTTCTCCAAATCCCAGATCCAAGCTGCTGAATGGAATGCTGTTTGAGGGGTCAAGTAGACGCAAGGCATCATCCTTATTTCCTCGTCGGTCATTCCAGACTCCTCAATGTTGGAGAATGGAAAATGATCCATCCATCTACAACCTCGCCTTGACGACACAGCGTGTGTGATGAGTAATTTCTGGACACAGGCAGAGTGATTTTGATCCTAACATAGATGGGGCCACAGACCTAGCGACTATGGTCCCAGGCCAAGTGCTCTCTTCTGGTTACCGGCCAAGTGATTATTCATCTAGTCACAGGCCGGCGACTATTCCTCTGGTCTGAACCAGAAGTGACTATTCCTCTGGTCTGAGGCCAAGTGATTATTCATCTGGTCATAGGCCAAGTGACTATTCTTGGGGACAGAGGCCAAGTGATTTCTCCAGATGGGGTTCTTCAGATGATGATTATGGTCCTGGAGATTCTGCATGCTGTTTTGTTTTCACCTGTGACTGGTGAAAACGGTAATAGAATGCCCAGAAATTCAGATACTGTTTGGTGGCAGTAAACAGATGGTTGGCATTTTCTTACTGTATTAAGTGCGAAGTGAATTGAGGAACATGTCCGGAATATGAAAATCATGTGTTGGCAGAGGGCTGATGGGTTACCTTGGCAATAAGGTAGTGAACCCAGGAAGAATTGGTCTTTTTGGCTGAATTAAGTGTTTCTACTTATTGGTGATCTGGAAAGCATATATGATGTTATTCCATTACTTTCGGATTTGCAGGGATCTATTTCAGTAAGTATGATGTTGCATCAGACAAGCTTTTGCTTTGTGTGCACTCACCTAACCTCTGGTCAGAAAGAGGGTGACGAGTTACGCAGAAATGCAGATTTTATGGAGATACTAAAGAAAACAAGGTTTCCACGGTAAATAGTGCCGGATGAAGAGAAGTCCCTGAAAATATTCTTGAACATGAGTAAGACCACTTCTAGAACCACTTTTTACTATGTAGATCTGTCATTGCTGTCTCCAGAATTCTGATTTTGAAAACAAGCTCATGAGTGGGAAAATGAATGAGCAAGTTTAATATAACTAGTTCTGTAGAACTATAACGAAGCATTTCTCTTGTTTTCTGTGGCATTGAATGATATGATCAATTTCAACTGTCCACTTGATTTCATCTGAGATCTGAAAGTATTTATGTTCTCTAATAATTATCCTTTTTTTTATTTAGCGAATTATTTAGCTTGGGGATCCCTAATTCATCGAATTGCACTCTCTACCGTTCTGCCAAAGCACTTGTTGAGATGCAAAACTGGAGCTTTGTTGGAAAATGACCAGGTATTTTCACAATCTGAGTAGACTTTTTATCCATTCTCTTTATAAAAATCAGTCTGGAGCTCATCCTGCGACAATGTTGGACTGATCTTGTTTGAGTTTCCTTGACAGCTGCGCATAGAACAGAGACGAGGTCGGGTTTTTGTGGGATGGAAAGAAGGAAAGATATATTTCTACGACATATCAAATATTCGAGGAATTCAGATAGGTATGCAGAGGCGACATGCACCCAAAAAGAAAGCAGCGAACACTGCATGGTACAGGCTTTTCCTTTAAAAATGTCAACATCATTCATGAAATCTCAAATAGCTCATATGTAGTAGTAAGATAATATACAAATTAAATGATGATGCATTCTTTATTGATAAAGTAGTTAATTTGTTTATTGGGAACTAGAAATTTGATCTTTGCCTACTACTTATCTGAAGGTGTGATCGAATATTGTGGCATGGAGGTGAGGTCTTCAAAAGCAATTATCTCTTATATTCATGAGAGTCTAGATTTTCCAGATCATAGACCCGTTTCTAGTGTGTTTTGGGCTGAAGTGGAGTCGGTCCCCAGGTCAGGAAAACATGAGTTGTTCAAGCTCGGGAATTGAGGTGGAGGAGGCACATTCTTAAGCTATTCACATGGTTATACAGAACTCTGCTTCTTTGAAGGAAATGGAGGATGCCAAGCCTCCAGCTTTTGAGTATGCTCCTATTTCTATCAGGCACATTTTTATATCTTGACTGCTTTTTTATTTATTCGGATGTTATTTTCTGTCTCTACATGCAGAATCGTTGATTTGGTGAATGCAATTTTTTCCTCCTTTGATTACGATTTAGGCATGAAGCGGGCATATGAAGAAAGAAAAGCTCAATTCTTTTCCCCGAACTTGTTGAATGAATCTTTTATCACTTTGTGGAGAAAGTTGAAATATGCACTTATCATCACCAGGCATAAAATGTTTGTTTGTTCTAAAATATGCAGATTCTTCATAGGATTCTTCTCCAATAACAAATTCATTTCTTGTTTTTAGCACTTATGCTTTGGAATCTGCTCTAGATACAGTATTTCTTCAGTGGCCCTAGACATTGTGTCCTTGGTCTCTCCGAAATTGTTTTTTTTTTTTACCTCTGATTTTTCGTCGGAATCTATTACTGAGTGGTCCTTATCTTGTTTTCCTTTTTGGTCCCAGATTGAGGTGCAGGAACCACTTTGACGAAACTCAAACCTGAAGGGCGCGGGACCGTCCTTATCCCACTAACTGAAAAAGGTTAGTCCTCCTCCTCTTTTTCCTTTTCTTGATTCTGCAGGTTTTACCTTCACTTTTCTAAAATCTCCATCCTCTCTCTTAAACCAGGTGTATATTCAAAGTTTTGATGACTAACTTAACTTGAAGTAAGCATGGACTACATATACATTTCCTTGCAAATGAACATTTCCAGTAGCACTTAGGAGCACAACTCGACTTCTTGATTAACAAACCCCACTGGCAGCGTTTCTTTTGGCGTGGTCATCGTCTTTTTTCTGTAAGGTAATTTTACTTCACTTCAATTTTATATGTCTAGACAAACTATTAGCTGGTTTATAGCCATCAAGCTATACTTATGTGTATTGCCTTTTTATGATTTTTTCAACTCTTGATAAATGTATTTGCAGGATGAAGTAAGGACCAGAGTTAAAAAGGAACTGCCAAGTGGGGGGGAAATGACAATGATTTTTGTTTCCAAGATTCTTTTATTAGTTAGGAAGGATAGAGAGATTCAAATGACAAGAAGAGCATGAGGACATGAGTGAAAAATAATCATGTTTTGAGTTTTGCCTTTTTTGTTTTTAATGATTCTGATCATCTGATGTATACTCAATTGCAAACGTATTAGTAGTTAAAAATGATTTATTTATATTGAAACCTCTCTCTCCCCACTGTTCTTTTATAGTAATGATTTACCTGAAAAGTACTTCATTTTTTTTTCTTGGTTTACTCCCTGTATTGGGCTTTGTCTGCTTTTTCTCTCTGTAAGGTTAAAAGATAAAGTAATAGACAAGTTTACAGAGATAACAGGTAAAGTCACATATTGATTCAGAAACACTTTATTCTTGGAAGGATACAGTTCACATTCTTTTCTTTTTATTGTCTCTATTTATATTAAAAAAATTCAGTTTTTGTTTACCGCAGCTGTGACCCAGAAACCAAAGACCTTATATAGCTTTACAGAATCTTTGCGTCTGCTAGGGATAATTCCACTTGGTTTTATCTCTTTAGATTTTTGGTTGGATGGAGGCTAAGGTTTATAAATGATGTAAATTAAGGACAGGGCGGTGGGCGACTGCTGTGATAATATTCACGAATGATCTCTTTTCTCTTAGCGTACATAGCTTGGGTACGTGTTGTTTTAAGTACACGTGATCTCTTTCTGAGCTTCACACCGATCGAGCAACTTTAGCCTCTTGTCAAGAGGTTTGTTGTTTCCTAATGATATTGTGAACTCGAAGTTATGATCAGATTATTTGATTTTAATTCTTGAATGATCAACATGGCGGTAGGATTATAAAAACGTCAAGAGGAAAGTATCAATCCAATAAAAATAAATAAAGCAAAAGTGAAGGCTCGAAACAAGGTTGATTCAAACTGCCAACTACAAGAGAAGAGAAAGCAAGCGAAACTTCTGACTCAAGTCGCGCACATTCTCTACACACTTTTTCCCCTTTCAAATTATGGCTTTTTATGGTGTGATGCGATGAAATTAGCTTCAATAAATCATTAAAAATTATAAGAAGATATTGAGGGAATAATATATAAAGGGAAAGTAACTTGGCTCCATTATATGACTTGCTTTAATGGTCTAAAGAGTTGATATGACTTGTTATTGACTGTGAGGACCCTAAAGATGTGACATACCCTTTACTTTAATTTACTGGATTTAGAATTTACAAAAGTTGGGTCAGAACAAAATTTGGTTGGTTAGGACTTAGGGGCCTAGAAGAGGACAATTTAAGTTAGTAAATCTAGTTTACTGCTCCTATTTATTACATTTCCATAATGAAAATTGGCCTATTAATAGTAAAGTCAAAGGATAAGTTGGTTAATTTATATTAAGAAAAAAGAGGCAGGATTAGTCACTGATATTAAAAAGAGGCATATGATATTCAAATCCATCAGAATTAGTAGCAGTTACAAGAAATATCTGTCATTACAAAAAAATCATTAAAAATTGTTGTTAGCTCAAGATTATGAATTTTAAAATTATATCTTCCATTCAGACAATTAACGTTTACAATTGCAGAAGATATTTAATTTTTTTTAAAAAATTTTCCCTCATTAGAAACCTCCCCGACCTATGGGATGCATTCCCTAATCCCTGTATAATTATGTCAACCTAAAAAAAATTAAATAATAATTACAAGTATTTTAGTAAATTTCTAAGATTCTACTCCCTTCCTTCCATATATTATTTACCCATGTTACTAAAATACATATCGAATTATTGTTAATTTACTAAAATTAAGATAGAATTAATTAAAGTTTTTTTATTTTATTCTTAAGATTAATTTTTTTTAATAGAATTTTTTTAAACAGGGTTAATTTTTCAAAAAAAAAATTTCTTCATTGTTAAATCTCGATATTGATAGATAAGACACGTAAATAGAGTTTATTAGTTAAAGGCTAAATTAATAAAAAAAAATTTGTTGCTCCATCAAATAAGTCATATATTTATGGTGCTTCAATAGAAACGTTCATAAAAAATTCGCGTTGATTTTTGTATATGTCTATTTATTTATTTATGAAATTTCATCTTTTTTTCCTTAAACTGTTATCATGTCCAAGTTGATCAGACAATATTCCACCAAGTGTTGAAAAAATAGCCAAAACTACTCATCAAGCTTTTTTATAAGGCAGAGAAGAAGCAATGAAGCTCAAAGCACTTAACAAACATACTGCAGACTCTTTGCAGACAAGGGAATATATGTAGACAAAAAGGTTTATTTTCTGCCAGTTATGTCTTTGTCTGTACATAATATACAAATTACTTTTCTTTTTTTAATTTCTTTTAAAATATTTGATGAAAATTGACAGGTTAAAAAAAGAAAATCTAAGGGGCTAACATGAAAAAAAAAAAAAAAAAAAAAAAAAAGACAAGTTAATAGGAGAAGTCATCATTTAGATTAAGACTCTTTTTCTTTTTCAAGACGTGTTCAGTTTGTAAATTTGCAGCAAAGAGTGCTCGACAATAAAACAGAGAAACTAATGTAGTACCGAGTATACTACGGGTTCGTTTGGTAATGTGAATAAGCATAAATAGTTTTGGAATAAAATTTAATAATATTTATTTTTTTATTTGATTATTAATTTTAAGATACGTGATATTAGGGTTAATAATTAGTAGGTTAAATGCTTTGTTATAACGTCGTTTGCTAAAATAATATTTCTTTATAATGAGCAATTTTTCTTGAGAATCGATTTTTTCGTATTTATATTTCTTGCTCAGCTATGATATTACATATATAGGTAGTGCGAATTCCTTAACTTTTTCTATTTATTTTTTTGTTTAAATTGATTAACAAGTACATTCCTCTTGATATACAGAATCATTGAACTAAATTTTTGTGTCTTTTAATTTATAACGGTTTAAATGAGATACAACGTCGAATGTTTTAATATACATATATATAGCAAACATTGCATATAAAGCGTAAGATTTGCGAGACAAAGATTGCGTGCTATAACGAATTGTTGTGTCGGAATAAGCTAATGATATCGAGAATAGTTAAATCAGAATAAAACAAATGTAAATAATAAATATAAAAAAATTAAAAAAATTAAAAAAATTAAAAAAATTAAAAAAATTAAAAATATTTTTAATATTGATACTTCTTAAAAGCTCATGAAACTTTTAACAAAAATAAATCAAATAATGTTAAAAAATAATATTAAAATAAGCCCAATTAAATAGCATCGCTAATATTAGCGTAACTATTTATATCGTAACTAACCAGTCAACGTAATTTTCTTTTTCAAACCAAACTGGCCCCTTAGTATTTGTTTTTAATGTAAATTGTTATAAATAATTTTTCTTTTATGATGAGTTCTGAAGGAAACACTAACGTTAGTATTCATACTTGCAATGAATGGGACGGTACTTCATTGTAATGGCATTTGTACAGTCAACAGTTCCATTTGCTTTGCCTCTAGGACCATAACCTTGCCATTTATTACAAACAACCTCCACCATCTTCAAATTTGGTCGATATCTTCGCCCTTGAAAATAAGTAGTCTTTTATTTTGGCTTGCGCTTTCTTGAAAAAGCTATTAATTCCTACGGAGAAAAATATATTTTATCTATTTCATAATAAATATCTTTAAAAAGATATAATTCTTTAAATGATTGATTTTAATTAGTAAATTTAACTAATTTTTAAATTTAAATAAGGGTAAAATTTGAGCAAATGTCATTCAATGTCTTCTTGATTATATAAGCGTATTTATTTTAAATAAAATCGAAAATTTAAGCAATTTATTCTACTTATCTTTACTCAATTCTTAAAAACATGTAATAGATTCATTTATTAAAAATAGAGATTTTCCTAACGTGAATCGATGAGAGTCTTTGTTATAAAGCATGATTTTAAAGTACATTTTTCGCTGAGGCAGCCTTGGCTGAAGAAATGTATGGTAGGAAGCTGATTTTCGCGAAGTAGTGAAGTTTTTGATTTTCGTGTGAAAATCTTTATTTTTTTCTCTGTTTGATTGATCAAAATATACGCAAAGGAATAATCGGCAACGTTTTTAGTTAAAATTATAATTTTCAAACTAATTAAATTACGTTTTAAACTTGTTAATTTCAAAATTCAAAATTCAAAAAACAAAAAAAATAAAAAATTAATGATAATTATATTGAGACAAAGAAAGTATTCTCATATATATAAATAACGGAGCCCTGAAATTTTTAATAAAAGTTCAAAAGAAAAAAAAATGGTAAAATTATGTCATCATAAATTTGAGAATCCGCTAAAACTACGAACGGAGATAATTTCACTTATTCATGCTTACTTTTTAAAAAGTGAAATTAACCAAAAAATTTGACTATAATGTGTATATGAGACAATATTTATTCTCTGATGTTGGAGGTTATGTATATGAGACAATCTTCAAACAAGTAATTTTTGACCTAAATAATTTTTGAGCCACCTTTGATATTATATGTATATATACACATACTTACAAAAGTTCGAATTTTATGGCAAGGGGTTTTAATTATATTTTTGGCTAAAAGAGATATGTCAAGTGGCAATAGGGTTTCCGTCTCGAAATTTGGTAGAGTACAAGTAGGGGTCTTTCTCAATTTTTAAATGATGTGATGGAAGAAAAGGAAGAGATATGGGAGACGCTTCTTGTATCTCTGTCTGTGCAGCATTCTCCTTCACCAGCACAAGGCGGTGACATGTGTAACTTTACATTAGCATTTGTTGATAGTTATTCTTTTATTGTATTTTCTTTTTAAATAATAATATCGTTTGTTTGATAATTAAATTTACTTTATTAAAATCTGTACACGAACTGAGATTTTTTTTTTCTTTTCACTTTTTGCTTTATTTGGTTTATTCAATTGAGTTGGGGCAAATATAGGCGCTCCAGTTTGATCTTGCCAATCACATACGTGGAAAAAAAAATCTAAGTTAGGCCTTCCTTAAATCAATTTTCAATAAAGAAAATGTTAAATTGGCCCCGTATGTATTTTAAAACTTGTCAAGGTCATAACTTCTATAAGAAAATATATTGGAAGTCTGGCTTTATCAAATCAACAATTTCAATTGAAAATATTTAAAGATTGTCTTGTCAAGACCATAGCTTCCATGAAAAAGAATATATTCTAAAATTGATCTAACCAAGCTATAACATCAGTAAGGAATATTCTTGTCCTTGATAAGCATCTCAAACTTAGGTAAAAATGTTCAAAGTTTTGTCCTTCACAGGGCTATACTTCAGACAAAAATATTTGGAATCAGAAGAAAATTTTCAACTTTAATCACATATGTATGAAGTTATGGTGAAGTGGGTAAATTTATATATTTTTTAACGTCAAATGGTTGAGATGGTTGGATATGAAAATGATGCATGGATGTCGTGAGAGGAGTGTGAGAAGTTGTCGATGGATGATTTTAGAGAGGTAGGAGTGAAAGTGAAGAAGCGTTGCGGATGGTGATTAGATAGAAATGACGGTTTCGGTATCATCGAGATATGTGCTGGAGTAGGAGGTTGTGGAGGCCCGTCAGTCTTAGGTTTGTAGGAATAGAGCGTTGTTGTTAATCCACCCCATATTACTTGATGATATACTCTATAATCTTACCTGTAATTTTTTATTACCTGTTGTTTCTTGTGGTATCATTATTATTTTATTTTCTTTGTTAATGTTGGCAATGCTTTGTTTTGCTCAATTTATTTTTTAAGATTCTTTGAGTTGTTATCTTGGTAGGGTTTTATTAGAAACGGCGCCTGACGAGATTACGTATGCGGCTTTCACGCATCGAATCTGACTTTCGTAATTATATTGAATATATTATTACGTTATTAAGATATAAATTAAATGATGGCCAAATGCGAATATTTGTGTAGTTTGCCCGTTAAAGAAAGAACAATGTAAAGGTATTACTTTCAGACAACAGTAGATAGTAATTTATACACACAAGTTTATCTTAATTTAGTTCCAATTGTGAGGGCAAATACAAATTCAAATAACAGCAAAGGATTGATATGTTTTGAGTCATGTGGTACAAAGCTGCAGAAAGAGATAGCTATTCACTTGGTCATTTTCTGCTAATTGTTGACCAACAGGAGCAGTACACTTTCATTGTCCGATAAATATCTCTATTTATTGATTTGATATAAATATTGAATGCAAATAAATTTTTATCGAGGTAGAGTAAACTTTTCAAAGTAAGGTGTATTGTTTTTTCTTTTATCTGGTAGTATTCCTATTAGTGTTTCTCTCATTTCTTCAAAGAAAGCTTAGAATTCTTCTCTACTTTCTGCAGTTCGCATGTGTTCTAACAAGTAAAACTTTGAAGATGTCTATAAGATGGCAAAGCCTCCATCTGGTATTCAGAAGCCCAATTAACGCAGCGTAAACAGCCATACTATGGCCCAACTCATTTATCTATGAAGAAGAAGCCAAGTACAGTACCGGCCCATATAGCTTTCTGAATTTATGCCGAGTGTCCTTAGGAGGACACCATTTTAACTTTAAAGGCCTGTTTGGTAAAATTTTTGGGGCAGCAAAAATGCTTTATTTTATTACGAAAATATATATTTTTTAAAAAAATTGAGGTGTTTGGCCAAGAACTTTTAGAAAAAAATAAATTGTTTTTAGGGAGGCGCAGAAATTGTTTTCAGAAGCTAAAAAAGTAGCTTCTTCCTAAAAACACTTATTTGAAAACGATTTGCGAAAATACGAAACATAGCGTGTTTGGCCAGAAACTACCAGAATCGAACATTTTGAGATAGTGTTTTTCAAAGTCAACATCGAAAAAATCTCACTTTTAGTGTGTGTTGTGATAAATGTAAAAAACAACAGCGACCAGTGTAATGTTTGTGGCTCAAAAGTGTTGGTGTATTTTTGCCAAAGTACTTTTTGCGGAAAACTCTTTTTAAAACTACGAAAAGCGAGTTTTTATTCTCTTTCTTTATTTTCTCCCATAGCTTGGCCAAACACTTTATTTTTTTAAAATAAGCGGCTTTTTTTAGAAAAAATAAGCGACACGGCCCATAAGGAAGGCAGTAAAATAAGTGGCCTTTTCAAAAGCAATAAATCTGCAAATTATTAACAAGAAAATCTTTTTAAATTTATTAGTCAACCTTGCCCCATTTCTCACCAAAAATATTTTTGTAATAAGTACTTTTGAAAAAAAGTATTTTCTAAATATAGTTTTAGAGGTTGGCCAAATAGACTATTAGTCTTGTTCACAAAAAGTGTAACAAATTTCTATTGAAAATTTTCATTAAAAAACTACTGTTTGGTTGCAATTAACAGACATTAACCACAACATAGATATTTATTTTTCACTTGTAAATTTTTATTATCGGGCGGTTTATATTGTTGATTGTTCACACAAAAAATATAATTTATGTCAGCTATGTTGTTGTACGCGAATAATTACATATCAATGTATTGTCCTTTCAATGAATACAATCAAGGCGAAATATAGAAAATACAAGGATGTATACAAAAGTACAAATAATTAAAAGCGATACAGAGTATATACATGAGTCACATACTTGGCCAAACGTAATAAAAAAAGATACACAAATAAGAACACGATCAAACAAGGATACAAATAACAAAATTAACTATACTTGAAAAATAATACATAGATAATACAATTAAGATGAATACGAAATATGAAATTTTCTCTTTTTAAGCCAATATAGAAATACAATAAAATACATTCCGGATCTAATAAGTTTCCAATGCCAAAATTTCTCCTCTCGGTATACAAAAATATAAACGAAATATAAGAATACATCACACGAGATCTGAAAATGGAATTGTGACGATAAGTAACCCAAGCCTATTCTCCAACACGACAATTTGCAACTTTACGGACATGCTGCTCGTTTCTATACTAATAATGCGTTTTTCTTATTTTATTTAATCTTTCCACTTCTCTTAGTTTTTTAGTTGGAGAAAATTATTTTCTTGTGGATGCAATCTCATGAAATTGTTTGGGGTTATTTAAATTATTGTGTTAATTTTTAGTTAGATTAAATTTTTAATGGGATAGATACATATCTTTCTAAAATATCAATCCTATATTTCAAAGTCAAGTTCAACGTCTCAAATTTCTTTTAGCCTAGATCAAAAAAGAAAGTGTCAATAAGGTTGAAAGCGAGATCAATAAAAAAGAAAGGTGATTTAAATTCCTTAAAATTTGATCTTGCAATTTAGAAATATCATTATAAATAATCGCGATGCAATAAGAATGGTGTACCTTCAAAAATGGTATTTTTCCAACGTCGAAAATCATAATTTTCTCAGAACAAAAATTTATGATAGTACATTATTTAAATATTGATACCGCTTACCAAAATTCCTACTTATGCAACTGCTTGCTAGCGCTTCACCTTACTCAATTCCAGTAAATTGATTTTGTTGGAAAAATTGAAAAACATGATTGTTGAAATTTTTAGCTTGAAAAGAAAAATTATTAAAGAGATAAAATAGGTCTATTACTTTTTGAATTTGATATTAAGAGGAACATAGTAAACTTGGAGTTATTTGGATTTAAATTTGGATCAACTTCGAAGGAAATACGTATTGGTGAATATGTTTACATTACATGTTATGGAGACCCGTGAGGTATGACTAGTTCCAGTGATTTGTCAGAATTTTATTATATTACTGAATTTCTTTTAGCAATATGTAGTTTGGCATGAAATTTCGACTAACGCTATAAATTATTACCAAAAATAAGTTTCGTGGCTTAAAAAATTCTGAAAATTAATCAGAATTTATGGTCAAAATTCTGACAATCACTATAACTTGTTTATCGAGACAGGATTTACTCAATATCAAAGAATTCCGTGATCTTCCAAAGATTTTGCTCTAAATGTTGATGCAAACAATTATTTTTAGGAAAAATTACATAATTAAGCAAATCTTCTTACATATTTATAATAACAACACTTTTTAAAAAATTATAAAAATAATAACAAAATAATTACACAAATAGTTTTCTGGTAAGTTCATAAGCGCATCAGAAACATTAGCGTTATACTCCGTCTGGGTGGTATTTTACTCAATTCAATATCATTTCTTCATCTTTCAAAAATCCACAATATTTACTCACATCATTTAACTCACGATTTTGTTGATTTTCCTCTTTTCTTTTATTTCGTAATTTTCGTGATTTTACGATTTTTGCTTCATATTTCATATGCTATCAACTTTTTTCAATATCTTTAAATTTTAGGATTTTATCAAGGCCATAATCTTGCTTTAAATGGTGGATGAATCATCCTTTAGAAGGCAATCAGGTACATCATCTAATGAACAATCTATACAAGATTGTCCATCGTTTTGATCTGTGTCTTTTCATCAAAGAACAACTGGCTTGGGTACAAGTGCGAGCACATTGTGATACGTTTTGCGAGAAGGTCGAAAGAAGAAAGGAAGAAGATTGATACCTTGCAATTTTTCGAAACTCTTTGTGTGTCTTTGTGTATCAATGACGAAATTGATATATGTATCGATATCGGTACGATACTTTGAAATTGTTATGTCTGCGTGTATTCTTTGTATTGTATCAATACATTGTACCAATTTCATTATTAGTATACTCCAATTTTCGGTGATACATGAATATAAAATATCATTATTCTTTTTGTGTATCAATTTGGAAATTTTTGTCAATTATTTATTTTGTTGCCCATATATCGGTATATTAAATTATTTTACAAAGTGAGATTTTGTTCATGTTTTGTATCTGAGATTTTGAATACATGACAAATGTATCGATTTATTCATAAAGCGTGTAATATGACGAAGAAATTTGTAGGTTATAGAATCTTTGAATGTGTATATGTTTTTCTTTATATATTTATCGGTATGTATCGAAACACTAGGTTATCTTGTATTTATCTATTATATTTGTATTTGTATCAAATTTTTTTATACTTATTAGTATGTATCCCGAGTATTTTAGTGAAGCAATAAGCTTTTTTATTTAGATATATGAGTTTTGATATATGTATCAGTACAAATTTGAAAAAATTAAAAAAACTAAAAAAAATAAAAAAAATAAAAAAAATAAAAAAAATAAAAAAAATAAAAAAAATAAAAAATTTTGATTTAAAATTTTAGAAATGAAAAAAAATTCAAGATTATAAAAAGAGTGATTTACTCCATTAAATACGCAACTTCCCTTAAAACAAAACAAACAACATAAATTAGGAGTTATTGCGGGGTTTGAAATTTAGATCTGATTACAATGGATTCTGATAAATCGTATCGAAAATAAAAAACCTTCTATTTTTTTTATAATTTTAATAAATTATATATTTTTTATATTGTTTGTTTTTTGTTTTTGGGGTTTTTTTTTTTTTATGAATTTTGAGTTTTTTTAATTTTTTATTTGTTTGTTAATGAGGTCAAAATTTAAATGATGACATTGAGGGTCATACTGGAAGGATCCATCACATTTCTATTGAGGAATCTCAACATATTTTTTTCACCGAGGTAAAAAACAATTCACTCGCTTAGGTATAGTAATTTATAATCGGATTTCATGTGTAGTTAGTGTATAAAAAAGTATATAATAAGTGTACACACAGATAATATAATTTTATTATATATTAATTATATAATATATACTGTCTAAAATTTATATAACACAAAGTTAAACTATTTTTTAATTGTGAGCTTTGTTGGATTACTATGTAACGCCACAAAACCCTTGTGAAAATTCTTTTTGTCATATCAATTCAGTCTCGAAAATGACTAATCCATTCAACATAATTAACACCTTTAGGGCCAAATGTGAGAATTCTTGCCAGAACATTCAAAATGTGCAAAATCACCCTTAATTCTTATTATGGATTTTCCAATAGTATTCTTTAAAATGAGTAAATACCTTTTGTGGCAAAGAAAATATATCTCTTTCACCTTTTTAATATATATATATATATATATATATATATATATATATATTACTTCAGACCAAGGTACTCATTTTACCTCTAATTTTTTATTTTTTTTATATATATTTATATATATAAAATTATTTAGAACATACTTAAAATACTTCTAATAATTAAACCAAGAAACAGGTACATTGCTAACGTAACAATTCAAACTCTCCTTTAGATCATTTATACTTTATTTTCATATTGTAGTGCTTTGGATAGTTTGGTATTATCTTTTTGGACTTAGTAAAATAATTGAAATTCAGAGGGTTCGCAAAGGGTTTAGAAACAATCTTATTTTAAAAGGTTTGAAAGCTAAATTGAAGAACTGCAATTTTTCCTTTTTGATTTTAGTGTGTTATTATATAATTTAAGACTTCACATAGGTTTAATAATATATTTTTAAATTTGTTGGCATGCTTGAATTTGGATCCGAGAGGCTTATAGGCATTTCAATATATCATTGAATTTCATGTTGCAACAATTAAAATCTGGTGTCTAGTACTTTCTTCATGACCGTGATGCAATGGTGGATCATGAACTACAATCACCAAAGAGGCGAACACGACTTCCAAGAGTCCCAGGCCAGACTGTGATATATCAAATTTCTTGTGCGCCTGTGATGAGATGAAACGCAATCACCAAAGTTAGGCAGGCAACACTTCGCGAATGCGGGAATGAGATGTCACGAACGCAAGATAACATTATATCTGAGTTTAAATTTTAAAATTTGCGATTTTTAAAAAGTTTAACTTTTAGATTTGAGTAAGAAAAAAATAAAATTTAAATAAAATTTACGGCCTAAATTTTAGGTATTGATTTTGAACACTAATCTTGTGATTATACTTTTAATTTCATAGAATTTGGATCATGAGACTTGAATTGGGTAATTTAGCTTTAACACCGAAAGAGGTATATTATTGACTTTGACCTAGCAATGGGGTAATCTTGTCTAATCAATTTCAACAAACAGCTTGTTTATATGGTTGGCACATAGTTTGGGTCAATTCAAAATTCAAATTAAAATTTGAATTTTTGGATATTTGAATTATATTTTTAGATTATGGATTTTGAATTGGATGCTCCGGATTTTAGTATTATGGATTTTGGATATCTCAAAATTTAAATTTTTATTAAAGTAAATTAACGCGCGTAGATGGCCAACTTGCATGTTGGTTAAGAGTTTTAGAATACGTACATGTAGAAAAGTAGGAAAGATCGGACAGCCTTGAAATCGGCGCGTCGCAAGGCAAAAATGCTACTTATAAATCACATTCCCGGGAATCGACTTATAAATCGCATTTGGGAATGAAACATAAATCGCGTTGCACAAATGCGACTTTTATAAATCGCGTTAGCAAATGCATTTAAGTCCCAATTATATAAACATCCAACTTCGGTTTTTGCTTCATTTCACTTATAATTTCAATGAACAAACAGAAAACAGAGGGTACGTGAGTTCTTGATAATTATCGTTCGATTACGCGAGTCAGCCCATTTGTCCAAATTCAAATTAATCTCAGATACCGAGGTAGTTAGCAGCAGAGAGCATTCATACGGATTTAGTTTCGCGAAATTCGGCGGAGCCGTCGTCGCGCTACCGAGCTAAGGTAAGTGGAATTCTTTCAATTAGTGTAAGTACTCTTTCTGGCGCCCAAAGTGAATATTTCTCCGCCTGGACTTCAGAAATGCAAGTTTTCGATCATTTTCGATAACTAAAGTTTGGGCTATAAAAATATGAAAGTGATGTTTTTCTTAAAATTTTGGTATATGTAGTTTTAATTGATGTATATGTGAATGCGGTTGGGAGAAATAGGCTGGAGCATCTTGTCGTCTTTCTTAGTTAGTGGATCATCAAAGCGAAAGGTATGTAAAAGCAGTTTCTTCGGCAAGTTAGTAACTTTTGCCTAGTATAAAACACAGTAAAAACTCATTAATAGAATTAGGAATCGAATATTGAAGTTGTGTGCGAATTGATAAGCTGTCTTGCGTTATTATATCATATTGATCCAGCTAGTGACGGCGCTAAATGGCGAATATTATTATTTCGAGACTCGGATTTAGCAGTATGCATTTAGCAAACATGTTTTATAATAATATGACATATTTTGAGAATAAAAGCTAGTAAAGTAAATCGAGATAATATCTTGGCTACGGTATAGCCATACGGACGGATAGTACCTTGGCTACGGTATAGTCGTACAACCGGATAGCATCTTGGCTCACGGTATAGCCATACGGTCAAATAGCATCTAGGCTACGAGTATGGCATCACATTCGGATAAGATCTCGATTGATTATAACACGAAAGAGTTCGAATAAGAAATCGGAATACGAGATAGTATTTTCGAGTTTAAACATGCTTGCTCTATATGTGATTATTGATTGTTGAGACGATTGTGTCGTGAGGCACCTTTGAGCGTCCTCGCCACAGGTTAGTAGCGTATTAAGCCCTGCGGCGGGTGGGTATACATCACTCAGGTGGCGTACGAAAGCCAGCATTAGGACGAAGATGGGATGAAGCTTTCCCCAGTCTCCAGGCGTCGGCATAGCCGATGTGATTTACCACATTGTGCGTACACCAGGGAACAAATTTCGAATCTGATTCTGATTCTGCAGATACGGTACGGGAGTCCTCACAGGACTCGGACCTGATTATTTATATGTCGAGGCCATAGCACATTTGGAGACAGGGGCGGTAGAGGTGCTCGTAGTTATTAGGCCAGTGGAGTGACTTATTTTTGGATGGTTTTGATAGGAGTAGGGGTATATAGATTGTTTGATTAGTTGGCACCTTAGAACATAGAGTGCAGTATTGGTTCTTGCTTGTTATATATGTACTTATATGTTATATAGTAGCTAATAGGCAATGAGATCGCCACGTCAGCAGGTAGGCTCCGCCTATCCACGTCTGAAAGGTACGATTCGGCTTATATCGGTTAACTACAGTCCCGGATATTTCCTGTTTATTCGAGAGTTGCTAGTTATGTTATTATATTCGAATGTGTTCGATTGCTTTCGCATCTTTAGATAGAGTGATGTGACGCCCGTTAAGTATTTGCATTACTTTCTGCAGTACTCGTAGAGCCCGAGGAGCGATCCACGCCGTAATTCCAAGCGGCTCATAAGTCATCGGCTCACGTAAATGCAGGCATTATTGAGAGTGTAGTTCATTTAACTTTTGTTGTACGATGCGGGCGGAGTCGGGGCCTATCCAGGCCATGCTTATCGAGTATTCTTAGAGGATTGCGAGATTGTGTATATATATCTCCCGTGTAGTTGGTGTGCCGTCGTGTGGGGCGTGCGTATGCTTAGTTGTTTAGTGTTGTTGAATTGTGTTGGCGGGTGTGGGGGTCGTATTTAGTTAGTAGTGGTGACCTTCTTGGTCACATAGATGTCGGTTTAATTCATTATATTGAGTTAGAGATAACTAGGCCTTGACATGGTGTATACATCGGCCCATAGGTTACACTTTATGATTATGTCTACAGTTGGCGAAGTTATAGTACAGTGGCTATAGGCCCGGTCAGTGGAGAGCTGTATTCTGACCCAGATTATATAGCCGTTATTATGAATACGAGATAGAGCGGTAACCGGATGTGCTTAGGCACGAGTAGTGTAACAGATCCAGTCGTAATAGGGCACGGAAGTGCGATCCGCCCCCGGCGGGCGTGACAAGCTTGAGTATCGGGCGAGTCGTGTCCCAAAGTGCGCAGCGGGTGCTAAGTAGGTGCTGCTATGGATGTGTTGTGCACAATACTATAGGCGGAGGATCACGAGACATGATAGGATGGTTACCACTTCTTCTCGTTAGTCGTGCTATAGAGCGATGCCGAGTATAGGGTTGAGTCACTAGAGCTTACTATATTCTTTGAATACGAGATACAAGTCGAGACCAGATATCCTATTCCGGGCGAGAAGATCGGATATAGCAACGAGGAGAGGGCACCGGCCCGATTCTGAGTAATTGACGGCGGAGGAGGTATCGGGGACCTCACGATGTGATACCTTTATAGGTACCATTCAGTATATTTCTATAACTTCATGAGTAGGAAGTTAGAAGCATAACGATACATACGAGTTGATTTATTTGTTAGATATATAAGATCGATTGAATGAGAGACAATACCATATTATCGAGATAAGTGTAGAAATAGAGGAAATGCGGGATTCTCGCCTCCGTCTTTTCAAATGTGGTACGGTTCCATGTTTCCATTTTGTTGTAGTAAGAAAAGGCTATTCCTACCTCTTAGTTTGATTCAGTACGGTAAAGGGCATAAATTGAGGCGAGGTTGCAGTAAGCGGTAAGTGAAAGAGGACGGATTTGATTCCGGAAAGTGTTAGAAAGTGATAAAGAGTATGATTACATAAGTTGTGCGGACCACCGCGGTAATAAGTCAAAAGAAGCGAAGTAAGACTACTAGTTTACTCGAAGCGGAGTGTAAAAGACTGGTAGTGATGAACGCCAGTAATAGTTAAGTTCGAGTCGAAAAAAAGGCCAAGTCGCCATCGCATGCGACGGCGGCGGGATATACCTACAAGATAATAGTTATGATTTCGGTTTGTGATGATTGAAGGTAGGGAGGTCGTAGAGATCGGATGGGTCCATTGCTGGCCGGAAAAGTATAAATTTCCGGGACTTGTGCAGAGTAACCTTATTAACAATGTAAAGCGAGGTGCGTTGAACCCCGAGCTCGGCTAAGCAAGA
Organism: Datura stramonium; assembly: GCA_018107945.1. Lineage (NCBI taxonomy): Eukaryota > Viridiplantae > Streptophyta > Magnoliopsida > Solanales > Solanaceae > Datura > Datura stramonium. The sequence goes on from JACEIK010003975.1 coordinate 54,940, forward strand.
TAAGGGAAAGAAACGGGAATACCCAGTTTTTGAGGAAAAACTAGAATCGCCTCGAGATTAAGAGAATACTCGTGTATTAAGGACTAAGCCTCGAGGCCCAGCGGTTAAGAGACAATAAGGTGCCGGTTCGGAATGTTGCGATGCGTCGTCTGGAAGAGATTAGGCGCTAGACATAAATTCTAATCTAGTGGCCTAGAGATAAGGCAACCTGAACGTCCACGGGCCCATAATGTAGTGCCAAGTAAGGCATGAGGTGCGGATGTTGACCCGCGTTGTAAGAGTGGCGAAATTCTAAATAGCGATTATATTTAAGTCATGTGTTTGTTATACGGAATGGGACGGAAACCAAGGAAATGAATGCGAGAAGATAGGATATCATTAAGCTGTAGAAACGATATATCGGGTGCGATATGAAATTCGTGAAGTATGTCGAGATTACATATTACTACAAAAAAGAATCGAGTATGTATTGTACGTAGTTGTTGATATATATATATATATATACAAATATCGAGATATCTTGTGAATAGGCACACTTGATAGAGATTCTGATCCTGCAATTTTTTTAGTTAGTGCTAGGAAGTATATACGGATTGTACAAACGGGACCTCGCGAGGGGGTATGTAAGTGTAGTTCACGTGTAAACCACAAAACTTTCTCGGTTCTCGGTTTATTGAGTCCAACCTTGAGACATATATGTTTGTTGTGGATCCCCAGGCTTCCGAGAAGCTTCTTTTAGAGTTAGTAGCTGAATCGAGTGGTTAGATGATAAAGACACAGTTAGGCAGTCTAACTGACCGGTGGCTGTATTAGCGGGAAGCATCCCTAAGATCGAAGCAACATTATCGCGTGTGCGGAGCAGTTTTTCGATGTAGTAAGTGAGTCGTACATTGTTTCCCGGCCTTGTAGGTGAGAGTCAACCTTAGTCAACCACAACGGTGTGCGTGGAACACCCGCAGTCGGCCCGGTAGTCCCGGTCAGAGTGAGCAGTGGGCACCCCGAGAAAGAGAGGTCAGCATCGGTAGTCGATGTGAGCTAATTACTTGAGTGCTGGTTCTCGTAGATATTCAGATCTGAGCCACAAGAAGGCTAGTCTTTCTGAGAATGGCTCATACGGCCCAAGAGAATTTCGGAAACGGCTTATAAATCGAGTGGATACGCCTGAAGTGTAAGAAATTGATAGTATACGCTAGCGCGGTGTTTACTAAGGCGAGGAGATCGGTAGGTTCCCTTATGAAGATTCGAGGACGGATCGCACAGAGTAGTGGACTCGCACAACTCTGGTGTTGGTGGGAGAACAAAGCTTGATTGGCTGTCCTGACACCGTGATTATGCATGAGATTCTGAGATGTTCAAGTAGGACATTTAGAGCATCGTTAGGCTAGCTGCTGACATTTGGGTAAAATTCAGCCACATTTATTCGGTTATACGAGGTTATTCGGCCGGAATTATTAGAGATCTTGATCGTTATCGGGATCTACAGTGGAGTACGGAGCACGTAGTTGTGCGAGATAATCGTTCGAGGTTATCCGGCCTTCGTAAGCCTTAGCATGCGGCCCGAGGAAAGGCAGGATAAGCTCTATTATAGGTAGATTACCTGGCGATTTCTCGGAGCATAATAAGCGGTGTATTTGAGTCAATTATATGCCAAGTTCTCTAAATGTGAATATTGTATCGATCAAGAAGAGGCGATGTAGTAACAAACGCTGCGCCATAAATGCATGAGGGAGTTTGGCGTGCGCAGCAAAACGGCGGGAATAATCAGAGAAATACACCAATTAGTCGGTTTAGCGTTCTGTAGCAGAAATAGAGGACAGCAGAGCGATAATTCAGAACTCCGCAGTGTCATCATTAATTGTGGAGGTAAAGCGTGATATGAAGATCGACCTTCAGTCAGAAGCAATGACATAATTGTGAGAAACGCCGAGATTTTCGAATAGCGAGATGAAATCTTGCTATGAAGCGCCTACGTATTCCCGAATATTTCGAGGCTCACGACGAGATTATAGATAAAGTACATTACGCCATTATTCTCTCCGTCAGGCGCGGCGAAAATGTACCATGATATCGAAAAGTGCTTGTGGTGGCGAGTATGAAAGAGAAATGGCCCGAATTTATAGCCCGATGTCTAGCGCGACGGGTAAGCGGAACACCGAAACCGGGCGGGTTAACTCGGGACACTTCGCCCGGTACCTGCAGAAATGGGAAGCGGTAGACATGGATTTTTAGCGAAGTTACCGTGCAGAACATAGGCATGATTCCATTTGACAATAGTTGTGGTGGCAAATAAAGCTATTTCTGCCCATTGAAAGCTCACTCTCTGGCGAGAATTATCTTCAATTATATATTAGAGAAATAGTTAGATTACATGGTATTCCAGGTGTCACATTATCTCGACAGGGAGAACCTGATTTACGGCTAGATTTTGGCAGTCATTTTAGAGAGGTTTGGGCAGCAGTTAATTTGAGCACGTCATTCTACCCTCGGAATGGATGGGCGGGGTGAGCATGGCATTCGGACGCTCGAGGATATGCTACGGGCGTGTGTCTTCCAGATTTTGGGGCTGTTGGGACCAAACATTTGCAGATTAGTGAGTTTGCTTATAATAATAAACATCACTCATTTATCCGAGATGGCCCCTTATGATGCATTGTATGGGCAAAAATGCGAGATCACCGGTTGGCTGGTTTGAGGTGGGAAAATTAGCGTTGATTGGGCCGGACATCATTATTAGTGAGAGGAGAAGGTAGAAGCTTATCGGGGAACGCTGCGGCGCACGGAAGCGCCAAAAATCATATGCGTGTGCGGCGTAGAGACTTTAAATTTGAGGTAAATATTTGGTATTTACGAAAGTATCTCCAGATGAAAGGGGTGATGAGATTCGGTAAAAGGGTGGCGATCAGAGATTTGTTGGGCCTTATCAGTTCGTCGAAGGATAGGCCGGGGTGGCATATGAAATTTGAACTTGCCTCGAGTGGAATCCGTTCATGCGGTCTTTCACGTATCCATGCGAGGAAATGCATGGAGACCCGTCCCAACGATTCGATCCAGGATATCCAGTTACGGAAGGCGGCCTAGAAGAGTTCCGGTAGCTATCTTGGATAGACGAGATTCCTAGATTAGAGGCTGAATATATTGCATGCGTCAAGGTCTTGTGGCGTAACGAGGCAGAGGAGATGACTTGGGAGCGAGAGGAAGATATGAAAACTGGATATCCTCACTTGTTCCAAGCTGAGTCGGGCAACGAATGCTAGTATTGTTATTTTATGTAGTGCTGTAGTATATGTATAAATGAAATGATCAATTTTATTTCATATGAACACTATAGTGTTGTGTGGAGTACTGTATTGGACTTTTGCATTTCGGGGTTTTGGGATAGTCCATATTACGGGAAACTTCTGCCAGAAATTTTTCAGAAATAAGTTGGGAATTCCCTACGGATAGAAGTTTACATTCGAGGGACGAATGTTCTTAAGAGGAGAATATTACTAATCTTTCATATGAACACTATAGTGTTGTGTGGAGTACCTGTATTGGACTTTTTTGCATTTCAGGGTTTTTGGGATAGTCCATATTACAGGGGAAACTCTGCCGAAATTTTTCTAGAAATAAGTTGGGAATTCCTACAGATAGAAGTTTACATTCGAGGACGAATGTTCTTAAGAGGGGGAGAATATTACACCCCGTAAATTCTTGACACGTCGATGGCCTACTTGCATGTTGGTTAAGAGTTTTAGAATGCCATACATGCTAGAAAAAGGCCCGGGGAAAGATCGGACAAGCGCCAAGTCGGCGCATCACAAGGCAAAATGCGACTTATAAATCTCATTTCAGGAATGCGACTTATAAATCGCATTCCACGAATGCGACTTATAAGTACCAATTATATATAAGCCTCCAACTTCGGTTTTTGCTTCATTTCACTTATAATTTCCAATGAACAAACAGAAAATAGAGGGTACCTTGATAATTATCGTTCGATTACGCCGTCAAACGCTGTCCAAATTCAAATTAACCTCAGATACCGAGGTATTTAGCAGCAGGGAGCATTCCTACTGATTTAGTTTGGCAAAATTCGGCCGACAAATCGTCGCGCTACCGAGCTAAGGTAAGTGGAATTGCTCCAAATTAGTGTCAATATACTCCTAGCCTTAAAGTGAATATTTCT